>CM033352.1:16643861-16813843 GCA_019395295.1 Osmanthus fragrans
AAGAGTTGAAGGTACAGTTGGAAGAGCTTCTTGATAAGGATTTCATTAGACCAAGTATATCACCTTGGGGTGCACCTGTGCTATTTGTAAAAAAAAAGATGGAACAATGAGGCTGTGCATTGACTACCGAGAATTGAATCGTCTCACTATCAAAAACAAATATCCACTTCCAAGAATAAAAGATTTGTTTGACCAACTTAAGGGGGCTACAGTATTTTGAAAAATCGATCTAAAATCAGGATATCACCAATTGAAAATTAAGTCAGGTGATATCCCTAAGACGGTTTTTAGGACGCGTTATGGATATTATGAATTTTTGGTGATGGCTTTTGGATTAACTAATGCCTCGGCAGTATTTATAGATCTAATGAATAGAGTATTCCATGAATACTTAGACCAATTTGTCATAGTTTTTATTGATGACATCTTAATCTATTCGAAGAGTAATGAGGAACACGAGAAACATCTCACGATTGTCTTGGAAACTCTAAGAAAAGAGAAGTTTTATGCCAAATTCAAAAAATGTGAATTCTGATTGGATAAAATAGGTTTTCTGAGGCACGTAATCACAGCACAAGGAATTGAAGTAGACCCAATCAAAGTAAAAATAGTGAATAATTGGGTAAGACCAACCAATGTTAGAGAAATACGCAGTTTCTTGGGATTAGCGGGTTACTATAGAAGATTTATCGAGGGATTTTCAAAAATAGCAGGACCATTGACCCAATTGACCTGTAAAGGGATAAAATTTCAATGGACAGAGAAATGTGAACAGAGCTTCCAAGAGCTAAAACAAAGATTAGTCACAGCTCCAGTGTTGACAATACCTGACGGACCAGAAGGATTCGTTATATACAGTGATGCTTCGAAACAAGGCATAGGGTATGTTTTGATGCAGAGAGGAAAGGTGATAGCCTACGCTTCCAGACAATTGAAACAATATGAACAAAACTACCCAACCCATGATCTAGAATTGGCTGCGGTAGTTCATGCCCTCAAGATATGGCGTCATTACTTATATGGAAGTAAATGTGATATTTATACTGATCATAAGAGTTTGAAGTACTTTTTCACCCAAAAGGAATTAAATATGAGGCAGAGGAGATGGCTAGAGCTAGTAAAAGATTATGATTGCACTATCCTTTACTATCCTGGTAAAACTAATGTAGTAGCAGATGCTCTTAGTAGAAAGGCGGTTGGACAATTAGCAGTACTAATCACTATGCAGGACCAGTTGTTGAAGGATTTCGAAAACTTACATCTAGAAGTAATTGCTCCACCAACCCAAACTATCACCAGGATGACAGCTCTAATGATTCAACCAACATTTAGAGATTGGATAAGAGTAGCACAGGATGAAGACTCTTTCCTACAAAAGATTAAATCTGAAGTTGGTACTAGCAAGCGAAAGGATTTTAAATTAGGCAGTGATAAAGCCTTACTTTTTAAGGGAAGGTTGTGTGTGTCAAAAGATGAGGGATTGAGGAAAGAAATTCTGGAAGAAGTGCACTTAACTCCATATACTGCCCATCCAGGAGGTACAAAATTGTATCATGATCTAAGTAGTATGTTTTGGTGGAGAAATATGAAACGATGCATAGGTCTTTTTGTCAAGAGGTGCATGACTTGTCAACAAGTGAAAACTGAACATCAAATGCCATCTGGATTGTTGGAACCGTTAACAATTCCACAAGGGAAATGGGAGCATATAACTATGGATTTTGTTATGGGTCTTCCAAAGTCAACTAGGAGAAATGATGCTATGTGGGTTATAGTGGATCGGTTAACAAAGTCAGCTCATTTTCTACCTGTAAGAATGAATTTTAGTATGGATCAATATGCGCGATTGTACATCAAAGAGGTCATCCGTTTGCATGGTATCCCAGCCTCAATTGTATCGGATAGAGATCCAAGATTTACCTCAAAATTTTGGAAAAGTTTGCAAGGAGCCATGGGAACCAAGTTAAACTTCAGCACATCTTTTCATCCTCAAACTGATGGACAATCGGAGAGGACTATGCAGACTTTGGAGGATATGCTGCGTGCCTGCGTCTTTGATTTAGGAGGCAGTTGGGAAAGTTATGTACCACTGGTAGAGTTTGCCTATAATAATGGCTATCAAATTATGATAAAGATGGCACCTTACGAAGCTCTCTATGGCAGAAGATGTAGAGCTTCTCTTTATTGGGATGAAGTAGGTAAACGAAGAGTTTTAGGACCCGAAATAATTGAGGAAACCAGTCGAGCGGTTGATAAAATAAGAGCTAGGATCAAGGCAGCCCAGGATCGATAAAAAAATTATGCTGATAAGAGGAGAAAAGATTTGGCATTTAATGTGGGTGATTGTAGCGACCCGAAATTTTAAAAGTACAAATTTTATAACTTAAAATGTGTCGCTACGATAATCCCGTCAAAGTTTAGAATTCATTTTACGTCCGTCGAGTTGTCTAGCAAAAATAATTAATTTAGGATTTCAAAACGTTTTTAATCTAAAAATTTCAATATTTACTCATCGAGTTCAATTTCGAACAATTTTAAAAGTATCAAATTCTTATCAATTTAAATCCAATTTTGACGTTCGATATTCTATTTAATATCCAATTTCATTAAACCCAATTTTTATCTTTTAATTCAATTTTATTAAATCCTGTTAGCCAAAGAATTATTTTCCAGCACAAACTCTAGGCCCAATTTATTGCCTCATTTTCCATGCCCTAATATACTGTTGATTACTGTTCATTAGCACCTTCTCCCGACCTCGCCAACACCTCCAAGGTCTCCAAACACACAGCCAACACTCAGGTAAGAATTCACCATCTCTTCCCTTCAAATTTTGCCCAACAATCGATGGAAAATTTCACAGAAACATCACCAATACACCCATGTCGAAATCCTCCAACCTCGAACCATTTTTGCACACACAGAAACTCAGTTGACATTCCACAGTCGAGCCTCCATCCCACGATCCAACCACCCACTTTCGAACCCCTGTTGCAAATCACACAAACCACTGCCGCCACCAAGAAATCGAACCACCAACAAACCACCACCAACCCGCCGCCTACAACACCATCGACACCCTCCATCTCATCCAAAATCAACCCCAAACAACCACAAAACCAAGAAATCACAACACCCAATCACATACCTTGACTCCACCCATGTTTTGGCCGGACTGCCCGCCGGAAAACCCAAGAATTTCCGCCTCCTAGCCTCGGTTTTTAACCTCGGTCGTCGCCCAAAAAGACCCCCAATCGACCCCAACCGCCAACGCTACCTTGCAACGGCGACACCTCCGATTGTTGGCCGGAAAACACCCCACTTCGCCTCGCCTTCCCGTCGCCGATTTCCCCTCTCCTCTTCCCTGCCTATCGCGTTTTGTGAGAGAAAGAGAGAGATAAGTTTTGTATATATTTAAGTTTTGAGAAATTACTCCTTATGCCCTAGCCTTTTTAAGAGTTCTCCAATTTAGCCCAAGGTTTTTTAAAAGGTTATTATTTTCAATTCCAAAGTTTTATAAATTGTTTAATTCAGCCCTATGTTTTAATAACTTTTAAATTAGCCCATAGAATTCCAAAAGTCTATTTTCAACCTTTAAACTTTTAAATTTCAGTTTTAACACTTTTCAATTAAGTCCCTAAAAAGTTTTAAAGTTTTAATTAAATTTAGAATCTTAAATTAAATTAATTTTGTTCTTGCTAGACGAGATCGCAGGCAAAGTGTGAAGCACGGTAACATTACAATTGTTCAATTTCCAAGAAAACTTTCAAGATTTCGAGGTGGGGTTTACATTTAAGCAAATGTGGTTATTTGTCCATGTTAATTCTTGATGTGTGATTTTGATTGTGATGTAATGTTTATACATATGAAAATGTTGCCAGGGACCGTAAATAGGTCCGGGATCGAAATCGGGTCCTTGGGAATGCCCACAGTGCAAAAATCTGCTAAGCTTATTACATGTTGTCAGGGATCATAAATAGGTCCGGGATCGAAATTGGGTCCTTGGGAATGTCCACAGTACAAAATTCTACAGCATCTTGTATGGATATTATTTTCACCACTGGATTGCATATTTTGACTTAATTTGGACTGATTGCTGTATCTCCACTGAGTATAATTCGTTATGCTCACCCCACTATTTTTTCAACCTTTCAGGTTAAGGAGCTTGGCAGGGCAAGACAACGAGCGGGGCAATTTTAATTTAATAATAGACCTTTTGAACTTCAAATTTTGAAACAAGATATTTTAAATAGTTGATTTTCATTTTGACACTTAAGTATTGAATTTTGGTATCTTTGCAAATGTTGATTTTTGCTAATCATATTTGGTATTGACTCTTGAACGTGAGAAAAATTATTTTAGAAGTGATGTTTCCGCGTTTTGTGTTAAATTGCCATGAATTTTTAAAGTACACGTTTGCCTTCGTATTGTGGCGACTTTTGAAAATATTTATTTACAGGTTACTTTGACTTAAGTAGCGTCTCGAGTTATTAGTAAATTTGGGGCGTTACAGTGATAAAGTTTTCTTAAAAGTGGCACTGATGAAGGGAGTTCTTCGCTTTGGAAAGAAGGAAAAACTTCGACCAAGATTCGTAGGTCCTTTTGAAATGTTGTAAGAAGTTGGAAATGCAGCCTATCGAATTGCTCTACCACCAGATTTGTCAGCAATTCATGATGTGTTCCACGTGTCAATGCTTCGACAATATGAGCCATATCAAAGTCATGTGGTTAGTTACCAACCATTGGATATCCAACAAAACATGACTTCTGAAGAAATATCAGTAGCAATCTTGGATTGCAGAATCCAACAACTGAGAACAAAAGAAATTCTGTTAGTGAGAGTCCAATGGAGAAATCATAATGTCGAAGAATCAACTTGGGAAAGAGAAGAGGAAATCAATACCAAGTATCCAGAACTTTTCAACTAAGTTCAAGGTAATTTCAAGGAAGAAATTTTTTTAAGGGAGGATGGATGTAATACTTCGAAATTTTATGCTTGTTTAATTTGCTCATTTAATTTTTAGGATAGCAGTTTAACTTTTTGAAATTTTTATACATCTGAATTATTTAATGGTTGCTAAGTTTGCATTTTCGGTTGATTAAAAGTTTACCAAGATTAGTTAATTAGGGATTTAGAATAATTGTCAATTTTATATCTATTTCATTTGTTTCTTTCACTTTTGCATCACCTTGTGGATGGATAAGTGCATGAGGTTTATAAAGTAAGCAAGCATGAGGTGGTTGTGAAAGTAGGAGGTGGTTGATATTAAAAACTTGAGGTGTTAAATGCATGAATACATGCATGGAGTGGGGATCAAATTCAGCCCACGTGGAAACACAATTCTTGAATAGTCATCTTTTGGTTAATGTCTAGGTTTCTTGCCTCTATATAAGTGATGTTTCCTGCATTTTTCATGGTAATATTTATGCTTAAACTATGCATGAAAACCATAATATGAAAGATGTGGACAAGTCCACAAAGTTAGATATCTATGCCTTAGGACAAGTCCAAAGGGCACCGGTAAGCCAAAATATGCAAGTATGTGTTTGAATGCTTTCTTTTGCGTAGTATTAACATGTTAAGTCCAAGCATGGTATCTTATTGAGTATTCTTTATACTCTAATATTCTATACTAAATTTTTCAGATTCATAGATGTGTTGTTGGTGGAAGTCAGTCGGCAAAATCGATGATGGGTTAAGGACAAAGATATTTTGCATCGAAATTTTGTTTTTGCATGTTTGTTCGACTGCTTTCCACATGTTTTTCTTATGGTATTGTATAAAAACATGTATAAGACATGGTGTAATCTGGTACCGGAAGTAAAATATGCAATTATATTTTCCATGTTATGTTAAAAGACATATTTATAGACCTTTTTCTCGAATGATTAAAAGGGGCAGAATCCGCACAGTTTCTGGGTCAACTTCAAAACGATATTTACAACCCTATAAACATCCATTTGAGACCCTAAAAAATATTGCATTCCTCTTTGAGTTGTCTAAATATGGGTGTAGGAATCACTCAATTTGGATGTCCATGGCCTGAGATATAAATTTTTAAACGTCAAGGGGTCAAATTGGATTTTATGTGCAATACTACATTGTTTTCAGTAAAACGTCCATACTATATGATCTTGGAAAATTTTCATATTTTAACCTAGGAAACTGCTTGAAATTATCTTTCTAATGCCACAAATTTTTATAGAAAACGGAGTTGGGATGAATTTTATAAAAATAGATGAACTTGCTGCCCTATCTAACCGTGGCAGCACCGAATCCCTTTTTGCAAGGTATAATTTCATATCGACATGCGCTTCTGCTGGCCATTATATTTTATGGGAAATATTTTACCAAATTGAAAATAAGTTTCTAACATGTAATACTTCTATTTAAGAGTATTTACATGTACCAAAGGCAGAAGCTAATATGGTTAGTACGTGACCCTCGAAGCTTAAGTTCGGGGCGTCACACAAGCAACCAATAAACGATGGATTTGTCGACCTCTTGATTATACAATTTATGAATCTCACCAGGATTTGTGAACGCTACAAGATAATAAACTTTGATAAGTTTGATTTGAACACCACAGAAGTTGATTCTTGACAAGTTCGAATTTGTTCAACGAAGAACGAAGGTTGAAAGTAATAACGCCTCTCATTTAATTCTCAATAATGTCAAAAGTTTTTTTTACAATGAAGAAGGATAAAACTATTTATATTAAACTTATAAAACCTAGTTAAAAAGGAATAAAACTCCTAGGACTATAAAAAGTTACAAAAAATAAGAATTCTAGTCAAAATAAAAGATTTCACAAATTTGGAAAATTATGTCTCAAATTTGCTCCATGTTGTCGCATGGTTATAATCATTGCGGTCATATAGAACATTTGTTTCATTGATTTTGGTCTCGGGAATGGTCCATCTGGTCGCATGGGTTAAAAAATTGAACCCTCTATTTTCATGTACAGAATTTTGTGTTGATTCCGGATTGTACTCATGGGCAAAAATTCGACATCTGAGCTGAAAATTATGCATGTTTTAATCCTCGCTACTCGTTTTTTCATATACATTTCAAAGCTTGAATCCGACGCACCAAACTTGATTCTGCCTTCATGTCCAACATATAAGTTGTTTGGCTTGTTGCACTCAAGTTCTTGGCCTCCGCATCTTGGACAACTCATTCCATGGCCTCCTTGATTCTCCGTACCTCTCGATTCCATGTCCAACATATAACTCTTGATCTTGTCTTTGATTCCTTTCAAGTTGAACCAGATCTTTGTGAGTTTGTTGCCTTCCTCGAATCACATTATCCCCTCTCTTTTCAAAAGGATTTGACCTCGAATCCATACTTGCATCAAACGGAGCAACATTAGAATCATCATTGATAAAAGTTATTAAATGCTTTCCTTGAAGATCCATGTTATAGACATTGTTTCCAATCATGGCAATGATGTGAAATAACCCATCTCTTCTATGGTGTAGTTTTGACCTCCTTTGAGTTCGTATCCGCCTCCTTTGTATGTATACCCAATCACCATCGCATGGATCAAATAGTACTCGCCTCGACTGCACCCTTTTGCAATTTTGAGATGCTTTAAGAACAATATCCTGTTTCTTACCTAAACTACCACTTAAATCGATAGTTAAATGAATTAAACCCAGTAAGATTAACAGATTAAAACCAATCACCATATTAGAACATGAGTAACAAGTTGTAGAGATAGTAGAAGATATTGAGTTAGTTCCTAACACATTCCATCTAATTTTCCACAAGTAGTTTTGTAATTTAAGACCATTGTATCCCAAATACTTGTCAAACATATCTAAAGTCGAACCAAAACATTCAAGGATTTCAGGATTGAAATATAGACTCGACCATTTGTATGTTTCACGGTTAATCTTATAATCTAATTTACAAAAATCACATGATTCATGCATGTCGTCAAGTATGCCTGCAATTCTAGGTGTAGATGCTAGTTTAAATTTACTGGCTTCGTGTGGAAAAATAACCCTACATATTAGACTTTCATCTAAACTATGTATGAAACGATGATACTTTACCATTGGTGAGTCATCACCCATCCTCATGTCTCCTTGGTCTTTCAGTCCCCTGCATATGAATTCCTCATTGCCTTTGAAGCTCATTTGTCTCCTTAGGGAAACCAATCTCCTGTAATAAAGAAATATCTAAACTGGGGTGGGGTTGGTTAGTTTCATCCACAAGTTGATGCTCAATGCCTGGATTGGGTGGTATCCTAATAAGCTTGTTCTCATGGACCAAGTCTTCGAAATCCTATAAAACAGAAATAGCCAAACTAGGGAGAGAATTGCTAGTTTTCACTAAGGCACTCTCAATTTCACATTCTTTTTCATGTATGCTATTTTTTAACTTTTCTTTTCTCTTTGAAGACTCTTTCTTTTCCTTCTCGTGGCTCCATTTTTTTTTACCACCTCTTCATTCTCATTTTCACTCTCTATTTCTTTTTTCTCTTGTGACTCTACTATTTCTTAACCACCTCTCTATTTTCTCTTCATTCTTTTGTGGCTTTACTCTTTTTTCCTGACAAATAGTCACCTCACTATTTTCTCTCTTGCTCTCTTGTTGTAGAAGATCTATCTAGCTCTTTTCTCTCCTTCTCTTCTCTTTCTCACTTTTTACTTTGAGTTGATCTCCATACGCTTGTTGTGGTGTCAACGATGCAAGAATAATATGTTTCACATCCTTAGTAAAGTTGTACCTATTTTTGAATTCATCATGTTTTGCCTTCATATCATACTGATGAGGCTTCCCCAACAAAATGTGCCAAATATGCATAGGAACTATATCACATAACATTTTATCGTGGTACCTCCCAATTGAGAAACTTATCGACACTTGCCTACATACCCTAACCTCTCTATATTATCTAAACACTGCAATTTATAAGGTTTAAGATGTTTTGTTGTAGTTAATCCGAATTTGTCAACAAGTGTAGTGCTAACAATGTTAGTGTAACAACCTCCATCAATAATTAAACTACAAACCTTATTTTTGACATGGCACCTAGCCTGAAAGATTGGCTGCTCCGCATCATCTACTTTGATTGGTGTATTGAGAGCATGCATCACAACAAGTGTTTCTTCCATGGTCGGGTACTCAACTCCATCACATTTTCTAGGATTTTCTCTACACTCCCTTTCACGCCTATCTCTCCTATCAACACTATCTCCAACAAGATCTCTACATCGTCTTTCATGCCTAACCCTTCTATCCCTCATTCTCTGTATTTCAGCATCAACTAACGCATTTTCATCTATGTCACTACCATCACCATAAATATCACGAATTTCCACTTTAGGCTCCCACTTACCCTATCTCCTTGTATTGGATGCTTCTGCACGTTGCCCCCTATGAAGATTAGTAACCATTGTGTCGAGCATGTCCAGTCTATCTCTTATATCCTTAAACAATCGGTCAAATAGTTGTAACACCTCATTCGACATCCTAAATCTAAATATTTTCTCTCTCATGTGTTTTCTCTCGTGTATCACTCCTTTTACCTTCAATTAGTCTTACAACTCTGTCTTTTTCCACTCAATGGTTTCATCCAAGTATTTCAAAGAACAAAGTGAATTCAACAGGATGTATTCTCGTAGATTCCAAACCGGATGTGATCAAGAATTGTGACTTAAAGGAACTCAAGAACTAAGAGAGAATTGAAAAATATTTAAATGGGAACTAATTGATCTTCAAGAAAGTGATTCTTGAATTGAATTGGGCACCTTTTTTTTTTTACTCAAAATCTAAAATTGGAAAACTATTGGTAATTTTCGGAGTTTATAATATATATATTTTTTAAATTCGGATTTTTTTATACTAGGAAATTTGACTACAATACCAGCGAAATAGATGGAAGTTGATTTGGATGCTAGATTAGCCTAAAAACAACGTTTAACTCTTTTTTTTTTGAAATTTTTTGGATCAAAAACTCAAAATTTATGAAGGTCTCGAAGAACACAAAGAACAGTTTAAAAGAAATAAAATAAGGACTCAACTATAAAAACAAAGGGATGTATGATTGTTTTGGAGCCTGTGCTCTGATATCAACTGAATAGAATCCATGTAGCAACGGTGGCTACGAAACATACAAAGAGATTGAAATCAAACCCCAAGAAAGCCAATGAACAAGGTTTTGGATTTAACCAAAAAATGATAAAGCAAGCACCAACAAATGATGGATTTGTCGACTTCTTGATTACAAATTTATGAATCTCAGTCGGATTTGTGAATGCCACAAGATAATAATCTTGATAAGTTCGATTTGAACGCCACAAGAAGTTGATTCTTGATAAGTTCGAATTTGTTCAATGAAGAACGAAGGTTGAAAGCAATAAAGCCTCTCGTTTAATTCTCAATAATGTCAAAAGTTTTTTTTACAATGAAGAAGAATAAAACTATTTATACTAAACCTATAAAACCTAGTTAAAAGGGAATAAAACTCCTAGGATTATAAAAAGTTACCAAAAATAAGAATTCTAGTCAAAATAAAAAGATCTTGCGAATTTGGAAAATTTTGTGTGACACCCCGAACTTAAGCTTCGAGGGTCACGTACTAATCATAATAGTTTCTACCTTTGGTACATGTAAATACTCTTAAACAGAAGTACTACATGTTAGAAACTTATTTTCAATTTGGTAAAATATTTCTCATAAAATATAATGGCCAGCAGAAGCGCATGCCGACATGAAATTTTTATTTTACAAAAGGGGACTTGGTGCAGCCACGGTTAGTTGGGACAGCAGGTTCAACTATTTTTATAAACTTCATCCCAACTCCGTTTTCTATGAAATTTGTGGCATTAGAAAGTTAATTTCAATTAGATTTCTAGGTTAAAATATGAGAATTTTTCGAGATCAGATAGTATGGACGTTTTACTGAAAACAGTGTAGTGTTGCACAGAAATTCCAGATTGACCCTTCAACATTTAAAAATTCATTTCTCAGGCCACGGACTTGAGTGATTCTTACGCCCATAATTAGACAACTCGAAGAGGAACGCAGAAGTATTTTTAGAGTCTCAAATGGACGTCTATAGAGTTGGAAATAGTATTTTGAAGTTGACCTAGAAACTGCTCGGACTCTGTCTCTTTTGGTCATTCGGGAAAAAGGGTCTATAAATATGTCTCTTAACATAACATGGAAGACATAACTACTTAATTTACTTCCGGTACCATATTACATCATGTCTTATACAAGTTTTTATACAATACCATAGGAAAAAAATTTATGAAACAGTCGAACAAAACATGCAAAAACAAAACTTTGATGCAAATTAACTTTGTTCTTAACCCATCATCGATTATGTCGACTAACTTCCACAAACTTCACATCTTATGGATCTGAAAATTCAGTATAGAATATTATGAGTATAAAGAATACTCAATAAGATACCATGCTTGGATTTAACATGTTAATACTACGCAAAAGAAAGCATTCAAACACATACTTGCACATTCCGGCTTGCCGGTGCTCTTCGGACTTGTCCTAAGGCTTAGATATCTAACTTTGTGGACTTGTCCACATCTTTCATGTTATGGTTTTCATGCATAGCTTAAGCATAAATATTACTATGAAATCCTACCACTTAAGCGAAGAAAGTATCTTACAATAAAACTTGGAGAAATTTCGGTTGATAGATGAATCGAGGGTGCTAGGCTTTGTTTCCCTTTTTCTTCATTTCCTTTCCCTTTCCTTTATTTTTTTTCTTTCTTCCTGCACGTTTTTCTCTCTATCTAAACTCTGGTTTTGCAAATGGAAAATAGGCAACAACATCCCTTAATTATATATAAAAGTAGGGAAAGGTGACAATGAAACTTGGTGTCTCCACGTGTGTGTGCATCATCCTCATTATTTTGCATGCATTCTTACCCTTAAACACCTCCAACTTGTTTTATATTAGTCACTAGCCTTGCATGTCCAGCAATTAACCACCTCATGCTTGGTTTTAAAATGATAAACACCTCATGCATTAATCTCCCACAAAGGTGGTACTCCCCCCCCCCCATTTTCGGCCAAGAGAAACACAAGTAGGAAAATAGGTGTAAAATTTTATAACCACTAATTAACTAATCTTGATAAACTTATAATCAACCGAAAAAAAATGTAAACTTAGCAACCTTTAATAATTCAGATATATAAAAATTTCGAAAAGTTTAATTGCTATCCTAAAACAAATTTTAAATGAGCAAAAAAAACGAGCATAAAATTTCGGAGCATTACATTTTGTCTCGAAGTTGCTCTATGCTGTTGCATGGTTATAATCATTGTGGTCGCATAGAACATTTGTTTCATTCATTTTGGTCTCAGGAATGGTTCATGCGGTCGCAATCCGGGAATGGTCCATTCTGGTCTCAATCTGAGCTGAAAGTTATGCATGTTTTAATCCTTGCTGCACGTTTATTCACATATATTTCAAAGCTTGAATCCAATGCACAAAACTTGATTCCGCATTCATGTCCAACATATAAGTTGTTGTTTGGCTTGTTGCACTTAAGTTCTTGGCCTCCGTATCTTGGACAACTCATTCCATGGCCTCCTCGATTGTTCGTAGCTCTTGATTTATTCTTTGTAACTCTTGATCTTGTCTTTGATTCCCCTTCAAGTTGAGCCGGATCTTTGTGAGTTTGTTGCCTTCCTCAGATCACATCGTAATATTTTAAGAATTTTCAAGTAAGTAAACCTCCCACTTTCTTACGCGTATGCCATATGGTTAAATATATAAATGCGTCATCTTATTTGCCCTTATGTTAATATAATATTTGATTATTATGTTTTATATCATTGATGTTTCTCATTACATATTTATACATGTGAATGCATCCATAAAGCATACATGAAGTTTCAAAAAATAAAAGTTTTCCAAATGTCAATGAGTCAGGGAATGTTTTTAAAGATATGTATCCTAAATGTTTTGTTATGAGGTGTATGTCTATGTCATGAAAAGTATGAGTGGGAAATGGGAAGTGGGAGACCGACGTATAGAGATGGCAATAGAGCCAAGTGGCTCGGCCAGTTAGCTCGTGGGCAGCTCGGGCTCGTATTTGGATGATCTGGGCAGGTCGGCTCACTAGGCTACCAAGCCCGCTTGTCTCGCCAGGCTACCAAGCCCGCTTGTCTCGCCCACGGGCGAGGGGCGCCGCTCACGAGACTAGGCTCGTGGCTCGTGATGAGCAATGACCAAAATGGTCACTGAAGTTGCAAAGTGGCTACTTGGGCCACTTTATTTTTTTACTCTTTAAATACCCCAACCTATTTCCAATTTTTTTTTTCAAACAACAAATCTCAATCTCTTCCTTCTACACAATCTATTACATTCATTTCTAATTTTCTACATTTAATTTCAATTATTCAATATCAATTACACTTTACCACACTACAAATTTACTTAATTATTTACTATACACTAACACTATACATATTCTATACATTTTTTTCACAAGTTCACAATTCACAAATGGAGACACACTCATTTGTTGAGGCCTTGTTTGACGGTGTTGGAGGTGAATCACCTCTAACGTCGCAAAGTCAATTTCGAAATGAATTTATCGGTCTCAATGTAGTACCAATTCCCAAAAAGATTCCAAATTTCGATGCTCATTGAAGTAGTAATCCAATTTATTTGAATGACATTGGTATTCCTGAAGCGGAACATGAGGAGGAATATGAATTAGATATTCCCGATACAACAAAGAAGCGAAGGGGGAAAATTAGGCAAAATGTTGGGATCACTTTAAGGGTCCATTTGATTAGCCCGAATTCTGTAGAAAATGTGACATTTGAGGAATTCAAATTCTACTTTGACTGTTTGATACGAAAGTGAAAAAGGAGTTTGAATTTCAAGGTACAACCACTTTAAGTTTGTTTTCATCCAATTTCATGAAAAATGTTTTCCTATGGCCACGTTTTTATTTTCCAACTTACATGAAATTGGTTTGCTTTTTCACATTTGTCAATCAAACGGACCCTAAATTAATTCCAACGGGTTGTGTGGTCGATGAAGTTGCAGAGTCTAAAGTAGCATGTAAATACTGTCAACAACGATTGGCATGGTAGCAAGGCATTGGTACCACCCACCTGAACAGTCACTGCAAAGCATGTGCGGCCAAACATGGGATTCTTGTTGCCTATCAAACGCAACTACAATTTGGTAGTCCAATCGTCGATTCTACTTCTATGATACTTTGCACGTGGATGTATTTGGAAGAGAAAGCTCAAATGGGAATGGTAAAGTTTGTTGCTAGTGCTGAATTGCCTCTATCAATAGTGGACAACAAATATTTTTTCTCTTACGTGAAAGAATATCTTCAACCAAGGTATGTCAGGGTAAGTAGAAACATTATTCGTTCTGATACAATAGAGTATTTCTTTTTTTGAAAAATATAATTAATTATCTTTAACTTTGAATATATAAGAAGTAATAAAATAAGTTATATAGCTATAACTATATACTACATAGACTCACTATGATGTATGCATAAAAAAATATTGCTTTTAAAATTATTGAGTTCCCTCATAATGCTAACAACATATGTAACACTATTATGAGCATTATTAGAGAATATCACTGCGAGAGTAAAATATGTTATTTTATGTTTGACAACACAAGTAACATAAGCCAGTTGTCAATATTGTGTAGAGTTTTACATCCCGATTTCAGTGGTAATTTATTTCATATTCATTGTGTGTGTCATATTTTTAATTTAATTGTGCAGGATGGTTTGAAGCATATTAAGAAATAACTTCAAAAATTAAGGATGTACTAATATATTTCACGATTTCACCTTGTAGAAAACAAGCTTCTGATAAATTTTGTGTCGAGTTTGGGATGGCAAACGCAAAACAATTTGCTAGTGACGTAGGTCATAGATAGAGCTCCACTTACTTGTTATTAAAATCATGTGAAAGATTTGAACATTTAATAACCGAATTTTATAACAATATGCATATTAGAAACATCGATAATACTATTTTGAATGAATTGATTGGCTTTTAACTTTAAAAAAAATTGGCAAGTTTTTATGACTCTACAAATATTTTTACTAGAGTGCAGGATGGTTTGAAATATATTAAGAATTAACTTCAAAGAATTAAGATGCACTAATATATTTCACGATTGCACTTTGTAGAAAACAAGCTTTTGAGGAATTTTATGTCGAGTTTGGGGTGACGAATGCAAATCATTTGTTAATGACGTAGACCATAGATGAAACTCCACTTACTTGTTATTAAAATCATGTGAATGATTTGAACATTTAATAATTGAATTTTATAACAATAGGCATATTAGAAACATTGATGATACTATTTTGAATGAATCTGATTGATTTTTAACTTTAAATTTTTTTTTAAAAAAAAGATTGACAAATTTTTTATGATTCTACAAATATTTTATTTGGAGTGTACTATCTCACTAGTTGTATGGTACTTGAAAGTCTTTATAAATTGTAAGAGATTTTCATAAATGCAAAAATAACCCCTATGTTATTTCATTTAACATGCATCATGGACCCCCAACACAATTTATCAAGTACTAAGTAAGTAATTGGTCAGATTTCAAAAGTTTTAACTTTTAATACTCTTATCACTTATAAAAATATTAGAACAAACTTTATGTGAAATGTATGAATGATTTGCAGAACGAATGGGTGCAAATATTAGTCGAGTACCCTCTGCACCTACTCCTCCCGTTGATATTGAAGAAGACGAAGCCGAAATATTAAATTTATTTGAAGGCATTGATACACAGACACACACACATATGCAAACGCAATAGGTTCATCTAGTAGTAGTATGTCTATCGCATGTAATCAGACATCTGACACAAGTCGAAATGCATTGTCTGCTAAATTAATTGATTACTATAATCATAATATGTCTGATAACAAAATAATTAAAAAAAAACTCAAAAGAAGTAATTAAATTTTGGCGAAAGTACGAACGACAATGACTAATAGTTTCCGCGATTGCAAAAGACCTTCTAACACCTTCGGTTAGTACTGTAGCTTTGGAGTCTGCTTTTAGTGCAAGTAAGAGGGTTTTGTCCGAGGACAGGAGCTGACTGAAAGAAGATATTTTGAAGCATTAATGTGCGTGAAGAACTGTCAAGATGCTCATTTTTTACTGCAAGATAAATATTCTGAAATTGCATGTCGTTAGATAAGTGATATTTAATTTAACTATATTAGTCAAAATTTGTTATTTTATAATACTGTTTTTAATGTTTTAAAAAAATGTACACGTAATTAGTTATTCGTGTGCAATTTTTAACTCAACGTACTCGAAATTTAAGTAGTCGGTCTGAAACTCGAATGAAGATGAGGGTTTATCTATTACAGAAAAAAATTGCAAGCTCAAGAGCTGAAGCAAGCTTGAGGGCCAAGTCGAGCTCATGGGCAATGCTTGGCTGCCACAAGCCAGTTTTTCATATATACACACACACTTTCACAATTCATATTACATAAGGATGAAAATACATGTATTTAGTGGATCTTATGTTTAGATGACTTTGGTATACGTTGCTTTGTACTTGTATTTGTTTGATGAATGTGGCCACTCACTTGGAATCAAGTAGATTAGTCAGTTACAAGGATTTTACTCCATGATTATAAATTATAGGGAAACATTACTATGTGATCGGATCACGCATGTTGATCTTAGGTATTTTCACTACTACCGGCATACCCGACCAACGTCAATGACATTGTTAATGTTAACCGGATTGTGGTACTACCGATAGGACTCGATCAAGTTTTACATAATAATTGTCCATTGCATTCTGATTGGCTTGGCGATACACCAAGTGAGTTCACGATGTCAATGGTCAATTTTTAAAGAAATGAAAGAAATTGGGATACATATTGCGAATTTTTTTTTTCCAAGTAATTCATAATCTTATCATGAGCATGCATTATATATATGAGGTTTGCTTACTGAGTGTTATCTCATTTCACGTTATCCCTTCTCATTTTTAGATGATGAATGCAAGATGGTCAAGACAACGACTTATGGTACGACGGACTCAATACTATCACATTCAAATATTGAATTCATTTTAAAAATAAAGTTAACATTTAATTTAATTGTCTGATTTTTTACGTATAAATCATCTTTATAAATGAAGTTATTGATATTTATTACATCAAAGAAAAATATAATCTTTTTCCATATTTATGATTTTAAGAAAAAAATGAAATGATAATACTTTAGATATCTAGAAGGAAAATGTCGCTTGTACACTCTATTCTTGACATTATAGTTGACATTGACAGTGTTAGCTAGTGTTGAATGGATGGAAAAACTATGCAAAATTTAAACTGTTGAATGATGTGTTGTCAAATGGAAAAATGTAAATGATGATGTACATGTAACATGATTGTATCTAGAGTTGGTGGTGTTACATTAATTCTCTCACAATTGCCCACCAATAGTTATCTCCAGGAATACCTACTTAGCTTACGTACTGCATAGGCTATAAGTCTTGTACAATTCATTAAGTATATTAGACAACCAATCACTATAACCTACTCTATTTGAAAAATACTCTCTCATTTATTCTTGGATAGATGTATACGTATATCTATTGGTGTTCGGTAACACTAGTGTCATCTTTACTAAGCTTTTCAAGAATATTTTCAACATAATGTGACTGATTTAAGACAAGCACATCTGATATTCTGGAGATCTTTTTTCATAAGATAACATCAGCTAGTCTCATGTCAATCTCACTTTCAAAGCAATTAATGTCACATTTTCCCCATCTTTAATGTTTTTCAAATCGATCTTACTTAATTTCCCCATTTCGTCATGAGTAAAAATGTACCACATATGAGAATAAGAGTATGGCATATAAGATCAAAACTTTAAATCAATCATAGGAAATAATAATATTCTCCTTCAATTAAATACAAAATGCCAACTATATGTAAGTTTAAACAAGAAGATAATCATCACCTTTATAGCAAACTACTAATCAACGCATAAGTGATGAAATGTAGAAAGCATAATTATTTGGGTAAGATTTATTAAAAATTTCACCAATGATGCCCACAGAATGAATCATATGAGAATATCTAGTATGAATTCGATTTAGTCACATACTTCAAATTCATTGATAATTCCCAAACGTCTTTGAATATATGAAAGTCTATCAAATGTTAGAAGTTTAGTGAGAAAGTCCGCCAATTGATTTTTCGTATTCACAAATTCTAATACAATATTCTCCCTTTTGGGTTCTTTTAGGATGCCATAGATGTGATGTCTTAGTGCACTTAGATATCTGAAAATTCGTTTTACTACACTTAGGTGTGATTCTTGAGTGTTGGGTTAAAATCTAGCACATAATTATGAGTTTGATAGTAGCTATGGTTGTCTCGTTCTCCATTGAGAATATCATTTGAGATTGTTATAGAAAGTAGATAATAGGAGAAGGAGAGAACACAACAATGGAAAAATGCCAAAAACTGAAAATAAAGCTTGAATACGTAATTGCAATCCTCAAACTATATTTGTCCTCTCTAGGTTTATTTTGAGTTCTTAAAGGGATTCTTTGGCAAATGGATTCTAGGATTTCAACAATCCTTTAAGAACTTAAGTGTTTTCTCCCAAGAACTTGAAGAGCACTAAATGTTTGAATGTGAGAATGAATTGGAATAAGGCCTTTAAATGGATTTTGATTGATGATTTAATGTGTTTCTAATTGAAAACTATTACCTATTTATAGTTTTCAATTCACAACCCATAAAGTAGTGCCAACCATTCATGAAAAGTTGAGTTTTTTCATGAAAAATCACTAGAAAGCAAAATGAAAAACCAGCATAACGGCTAGCTCTAAGGCCCATGCCTATTGTGATTCTCTAATTACAAAAAAGGAGATATAAGAAGGAAAACAATTCTATTTCTTACTTGAATAGAATTTACAATAGAGTCTACAAAACTCTCAACAAAAACTCACAAATCTCTCTTTTCTTCCTTCGTTTCTCTACATCCTCTATCTCTATCTCTATTCTCTTGCTGCAGCCTCTATTTATAGGAAGTTTTGTTGCCAACCGACTTAGATTTTCAGCCAAAAAAACCGCTGTTTAATTAATTTGTGGAATTTCAACAATGGCTGCTAGGCTTTTCCATAAACAATTCAAAATGGCGGTTTGAAGGAGAATTTAATTTGCATTGTTGATACTTCTTCATTAAGTAAACAATTGATGTTCAACAATTACGGCTTGGAATTGCAGCTGAACATATCAAATCTCCTCCTTCAATCCCATCTAATTAGATTTTTGTTTGATAACCATCCAGCCATATCTCTGCACAGCTATAGCTTCTCCATTGGAACCACATTTGTTAACATATTCGCTAGATTCTAATTTGTGTGAATCTTCACTAACCTCAACAATTGTTGATCTATCACATCTCTTATCCAATGATAGCGGAGGTCAATGTGCTTTGTTCGAGAATGATACATTGAATTCTTACTTAAGTTAAGAGCACTCTGGCTGTCACAATGTACTTTGTAATCTTTCTGCTTGAACCCTAGTTCTTGGAAAAAATAGCTTTAACCACAAAATTTCTTTACCAGTTTCCGTCGCTGCAATATATTTCGCTTCTGTTGTAGACAAAACAACACATTCTTTTAGTCTTGACTGTCATGAAACAGCTCCCCCTGCAAAAGTGTAAAGAAATCTTGAAGTATAACCTTCCAAGATAGGATCAACTCCCTTATAGCACATACATATCTTTGATGTACCCTTGAGATACCTGAGAATCCACTTGACTGCCTCCCAATGTTCATTTTCGGGATTAGAGAGAAACCGACTCACTATGCCCATTGCATGAGCACTATCTAGCCTGGTACATACCATTGCATACATCAGACTTTCGATAGCTGAAGAGCAAGGTACCAATGACATCTTCTCTATCTCTTTCTTGGATGAGGGACATGAACTCTTGCTCAATTTGAAGTGATTGGCCAGTGGAATGCCGACAAGTTTGGCATTATGCACGTTGAATCTCTTGGTCAATTGTTCAACATATTTTTCCTGAGATAACCACAACCTTTGAGTCTTTCTGTCTTGAACTATGCGCATTCCCAAAATATGTTGAGCTGGGCCCAAGTCTTTCATGTCAAAGGACTTGGAGAGTTCCCTTTTAAGTTGACTGATTTTTGTTGCATCTTATCCAATGATCAAATTATCGTCTACATACCATAGAAGAGCAACGAAGTTGTCATATGAAAACCTTTGAATATAAACACACTGATCTACAACTATTCTTTTGTAGCTTTGGTTCACCTTGAACGAGTCAAACTTTTTGTACCACTGTCTTGGTGCTTGTTTGAGGCCATACAAGCTATTCTTCAACTTGCAAACGAAGTTTTCTTTGCTTGAAACTTCAAAACTTTTTGGCTGCTCCATATAAATTTCTTCACATAAATCACCATGAAGAAATGTTGTCTTGACATCCATATGTTAGAGAACTAGATTCAAATTGGTATCTAATCCAATGATAACTCGAATTGAGGCCATCTTTACAACAAGTGAAAATTTTTCGTCAAAGTCAATTCTCTTTTTCTGCAGGAATTCTTTGACTACCAGACGGGCTTTATGTTTTACCACATTTTCGTTGCCATCTTTCTTGAGCTTGAAAACCCATTTTATTCCTCAGTGCCTTCTTTCCCTTTGGAAGCTTAACCAGTTCATATGTTTGATTCTTCTGCAGTGACTCAATCTCATCTTGCATTGTTTGTATCATTTTGTCTTTGTCTACATGAGATTGTGCTTCCTGGAAGCTTTCTGGCTCTCCTTCATCAGTAAGCAAAATGTACTCAGACTCTGAATATCTCGTTGATGGAATCCGTCATCGTTCAGATCTTCGTACTTGCGGATTGTTGATTTCAGGATGTGGTGCATCGTCTGGTTGATGTGATGGTCTGACAACTTATGGTAGAGAGGGTTGTGACTCTCTCTGATCAATATCCTCTTCTTCATCCTCCTGTTCTGCTTCTGGCATTTCCTCGTGCACATCGCCATTATCTATGGTGAATTGTGCTGGTGCTGGATCTGGAGCAATATCTTGGGCACTAAATTTAGGATTATGAGACATTATGGGATTTTCAATGTCTTCTAATGTCTAATTTTCATGAAACACTACGTACCTGCTTCAGATGACCTTCTTTATCTTTGGATCCCATAATCTGTATCCAAATTCCTCATCTCATAGCCTGTAAAGGTGCATGGAGTGGTCATTGTGTCTAGCTTCTGTCTTAGCTCCTTGGATACATGTACAAATGCTAAACAACCGAATACTCTCAGGTGAGAATATGAGCGATTTTTACCTGACCATACTTTCTTCGAAATTTCAAAATTAAGCGGTACTAATGGTGATATGTTTATTAGGTAACAGGTTGTTCGAACAGCTTCTCCCCAAAATGACTTTGGCAGCTTAGCCATACTCAACATGCTTCTGACCGTTTCCATGATCGTCCGATTCATTCTCTCGGCTACTCCATTATGTTGTGGGGGTACGTGGGACCGTCTTCTCATTTCGAATGTCGTATCTTCTATGGTAGGCATCGAACTCTTTAGAAGTGTACTCACCTCCATTATCTGTGCGGAGACACTTTAGCTTCTTCCATGTTTCTCGCTCTGCCATGGCATGAAATAGATTGAAGTAATCCAATACCTGATCCTTTGTCTTCAAGAAATATACCCACACTTTTCGAGAAGCATCATCAATGAATGTCAGAAAGTACTTGTTACCACCTAGTGATTCAACCTCTAAGAACTACAAATATCAGTGTACTAGATTGAGCAACTCAGATCGTCTTGTCGAAGAGAAATTGGAGGAGGGTCTATGTTGTTTACCAAATAGACAGTGATTGCAAGGACCTAGCGCAGCTTCCTTGGCAACAGTGATTAGCTTCTTCTTGGTCAAAGTAGACAACCCCTTCTCACTCATGTGATCGAGTTTCTGGTGCCACAATTTTTGAGAAGCCTCACGTTCTACTATGTTGAGGCTATCTGCTTACATTTTCATATGAGTCTTGTATAATGTGCCACATATATGTCCTCGAGTGATAACCATGGAATCTTTCATCATTTTCCATGTGCCATTGTTAAAGTGATTGACATAGCCCTGTTTGTCAAGGGCTATCCTAGAGAGTAGATCTAGCTGAAGATCAGGTACATGTTGGACATCCTTTAAGGTTATTTTACACCCGAGGTTCGTTTGTATCTGAATATTACCAATTCCCATGATCTCCGAGGAACTGGTATTCCCCATCTTTACTGCACCAAAGTTGCTAGCTTTATATGTTGTTAAGAAATGGAGTGGCGTGGTAAGATTTTGCAGTATCTATCACCCACTTAATATTTTGGTTTGAAACGTGAAGGCATGTCTCCTCATGGATGGAGTAGATAGCCACCTCCCCTGAAATAGTGACTAGTGTCTCTCCTTCATTATTCTTCGACTGCAGACAGTTCTGGCTTTGCTCTCGTAGCAATTTTTTACTTCTTTTTCAAATGACCCTCCATTCCATAGTAATAAAACTTGTAGTAGGCATCCTTCCATATGTCGATCTACCCCTATTTTTGCTTCTGCCTCTTCCCCTGCCTCCTTGCTGTCTTCCCCGATTATCTGTGACAAGGACATGTGACTGATTCGTATCGACGTCCTTTCTCCTGACCTCTTCATTAAACAGGACATCCTTGACCATAGACATGGTAAGTTTGCCATTAGGGGCTGAGTTGCTGAGAGATACTACTATGTCTCCCAACTGTCAGGAATAGAACTAAAAAGTAGTAAGGCCTACATTTCATCTCCGAGTGGCATCTCTACAGATGACAATTAGTTTACCAAGCTCTGAAATTCACCGAAAGATACTATGATCAATCCATTGTCGAATTCGACCGATAGTTTTCCTATTTAACTTCTTCTACTCCATCTCCTTAGTAAGCTCGGAGTTCACATCCTTGGCTTCCAGGGGGTCGTATAAATCTTTACAACTGAGTAGGTCTTCCATTCGAGGCCGTCACAGTATGTAATTGGTGGCAGTGAACTTGATCATAGCTCCCGATGAAGATTCCTCCATTGACATCTTGTATTCACAATAGCTTGATCAAAATCGAAGCTGTATCAAAAATCCAGGAGCCAAATGATAAACCTCGCTCTGATACCACTTGTTGTGATTCTCTAATCACGAAAATGGAGATAAGAGGTCAAACAATTCTATTTCTTACTTGAATAGAATTTACGATAAGTCTACAAAACTCTCAATAAAAACTCACAAATCTCTATTTTCTTTCTTTTTTTCTCTATCTCCTCTCTTTCTCTCTCTCTCTCTCTCTCTCTCTCTCTCTATTCTCTTGCTGCAGCCTCTAGTTATAGAAAGTTTTGCTTCCAACCGACTCAGATTTTCAGCCAAAAATACTGTTGTTTAATTAATTTGTGGAAAGTCAACAATGGCTGTAGGCTTTTCCATAAACAATTCAAAATGGAGGTTTAAAGGAGAATTTAATTTGCATGGTTGATACTTCTTCATTAAGTAAACAATTGATGTTCAACAATTACGGCTTGGAATTGCGGCTGAACATATCAATGCCTATGCATGGTAGTAAGCCATGTGTACATGGGGTACAATGAGAAACCCCTTCTATTTTTCAAAAGGTCGGCCATGCGTACGCGCTTACGCTTCCCTCGTCCAAATCTTTGATTTCACAATGTTCAATTTTCTCTTATATAATTTATTGAACAATATATAACACAACTGGCTGTAACTTGGTTTCCTTCAATGCTAAAGAAGAGGTGGAGTCTGCATTTCTAGCTTTTCATGGGAAGGTGATCTTCAATTTTTCTTTTTGGTTTTCATTTTGATTAAATTTTGTAGTGTATGGAATGTATGAATTGGTATGGCTGGTCCAATTTAATTTAGACAAGTTATCTAGGTATTATATTTCAATTATAATTAAGTTAGTCTTTAAATATGTATTAAAACTCATCTTTTAATTTTTGTCATTATCTATATTTAGAATCTATCCAAATTCTATTTATTACCTTAAATATGAGTTGCAAGCCTAGAGACAAAGTTGTTTATGAATAGACGGGGGATTTTTGGTATTTGATATTTAATCCAAATTTTTTGTATTCGTAATCGAAAACAAAGAGTTCTGATGCCTAGATTTCTGAGAATTTTGGCTAAATTTGTAATAGAGCCACATTAACAATTGAGAGAAAACAGGAATTCGTTGGAGTCCTACAGTCGGATTTGGCAGAGCATGTAAATTATAAGATCACATATATATATATATATATATATAATTAAGCTGAACGAACCTAAATGTTGACAAAGGCCCTGACCTAATGATGTGGATTAAGTGCAATTGAAAAATAAAAAACTGCTCAATTTGAGAAATGAAATTGGGTATAAACCGGCCCAACCCATTTGAGTCTCTTTTAAACAATTCTTTAAGAGACACTTTCCCTTTTCTTTGCGCGCCATCACAATTTGGGCAGAAACCCTTTTCCACTTCGTTTTAGCAATCTACGAGTGACTGTGTTTGCTGCATAAATTCAACAATTCGTTTCGACGTTTGTTGCTTTGGATTGGCTTTCTAACCACGCTACTCTTCCGACCAATAAAGGTAGCAGAAAAAGGTAAACTCTAAAAATTAATGAATTCAATTTTTTGGTGGGTTCGTTGACGAAATTCCCTTTTATAGCACTTTAATAATTTCGCCGAAACTTGACAAAGGGTTGTCTTGCAGTCGGGTTTCGATGGGTGTCGCTGCCTTCCTTCCAATCTTAGAAGGGAACAAAATGAAATATTTGGGGGAAATGAGGTATATTTCCCACTGTTTTGTCTCCATCCCCTGTTTCCGTGTTTTCCCCCTTTTTTTTTTTTTTTTTTTTTTTTTGTTTGAGAAATATTTTTTCAAAACGACAAAAAGAACGAGTTTTCAACAATCTCAAAATGGACACCCAAAACACAAAACACAAAACGAATTTAAAACTCAAAATACAAAAGTGAAACACGAAGAGAACGCCCCCTAAACTTATCATTATGGAATGGAAAGGGCAATTATTTTTAGTCAAACCTATTCCCACTACCATCTAGCCGCAAAAAAAAAAAGGACCTAAAGCATAGCCAAGTAAAATTCTTGTATTTATGTTTCGTACTACATGTGAAGTTTCACAAGCGTTTTCTTGGCTGAAAAAACACCCATTACTTTTGTGTAGAAATTTGGAATCAATATTATTGTTAAAGTTTAAGAGGTGTTTTTACTAGTTTTTATGTGATAGAGGTATTGGTTTTATAAGAATGAGAAATCGTTCGATCTTGAGCACTAGAAAATTTATTTCTTTGTGAAAATGGCAAAAATGTATAAGTGTTATGCCCTAGGTCCAATCGATTTAGGTTGTAAATACTTTTTAATATGTTTAATGTATTTATTCTGTCAACATTTATTGTTTATTTAATTAATATTCTGATGAATGATATTAAATAATAGAGTCCGTAGATTCAAATTTCAGTAATTTGTTAATCACAAGGAGTTGTAATTGTGAGATACAAATTGCGTTTGATTGAATCTTAAACAATCCATGGTCGTAAGTAAGAACGAAATATGCATATAGTTATTACGGATAGACCATCACATGTGGCCTTTCTTACTTATGAAATAAGTAGCTGATCTCACAAGCTAAAGTGTAGTGACACTTAAATGAACCCATGAATATTTTGTTATAGAACAAAACATTGGAGACCCGCTGGGGAGATTTCACATGGATAGCCATCTGAGTGTCAGTGGTTAATCTCCAATGTTCGGTAGTGGAATTGATCCTTCGACTTGAGGTCATCATAGTATCTTACGTGGGGACAGTCATACTTCAGTGATGCTGGAAGTTGCGCTGTCAAGGGCCGCTAATACGGCATCGTTAGGGTATATTAAGAATCATATGAAGGTTGTGAATGATCAATAGAGGATTCGTCACTCTTAGATAGTAAGAGTTTGTGATCTACATTTCATCCAATTAAGTTGATAATGAAATCCTTGGTCAAGGTGTACACATAAGTCGAAAAGGAGTTTTCAACTTACATTGACTTAATAGTGGAATGAAAGATATGATCGATAATCGAGATTGACACATCCATATCTCGTAATTGGTCGGATCATATTGACGAAGGGATTATAGTTTTACAATAAACGAAGGACTTTGGTTTTGTCATACCACGTGACATTTCCCATCGCATGTATTGCCCTGACACATTGCTAGATGTCAATTTGGGACGACGGATGTGAATTAGTATTAAATCAAAGGAGTGTTTTGGTTTATCGATTTTGATTGGATCAAAATAATAATTAACGTCGTTAGGTATCATGATTGGGAACCTAATGGGTCACACAAAATGAGAATTGGAAGATTGAGAGTTACCAATTAATTAATTGGCAATCGTTGGATAATTAATTAATTGGGTTACTTATTAATAGGCCCGAATTAATTAATAAGATTAATTAATTCATGGACTGGATTTAATTAATTGGATTAATTAAATACTGGATCGGGTTAACTTTAAGGGACGGGCCAAGCTCGATTGGGCTTAAATAAATAAGCTGCTAGGGTATTAAAGCTGTAGAGATTTTTTATTATTCTACTTGCTAGCTACAAGAAATAAAACCCTGGTTTTCTCTCTACATTGTTTTCTCTGTGGATATTATTGGAGGTTGGATAGTTGGACAGCTGTGAGAGGTAGATCAGGATTGCTGAAGTGGAAGGAATAGCAAAGGAGTTTGCCGATATCACAAAAGGTAAAATCTATATCACAATTTTTATCTAAACGCAAAGTGGATCCTTTGTGGGAATTGAAAATTGTTATTTTTCCGCTATGCATGTTTAACTAAATTCCCAACAGTGGTATCAGAGCCTACTTTGTATTTGTTAGAAATTGTTTTACATGTTAACACAATCAAAAGTTGATTATTCATGTTACTCTTGAATCTGGTAATTAGAAAATTTATTTTTATCTTTTCTTGAAAATCTGTTTTGAAATATATATATATATTCCTGATCGGGCAGGCGGCGACGGCGCGCAGCCACCTGAGCGCCGCTGCGGCAGCAATTTATTATCCTTACTGCAGTAGCCCAGCAACGGGCAGCAACGTTGCTGCAGGATTGGGCGGTGCCAGGAAGGGAAACAAAAAAAAAAAAAATTTGGTTTCAGAAAAGGGGTGGAAGCGGGGGCCTCTAATGCAATTTATGAAATTGTAGGCCCCCGCATGCAATTAATTTTAGGGTTGATTTTGAAATTTTGAATAAAGGACCTGTCATGTAAATTTCATAATTGAAGGACTTGCCTTTTAATTTCTATCTTGGGGTCAAGTTGTAATTTTCAAAAATTGGTTTTAAAACTAATTTTAAAATGTTTTGAAATTGTAATTTTAATGGGTTTGACCCACCTTTTTAACTTTGACCCAAAATTAAAATTTTATTTAAAATTTTTCGACTTTTATATTTTTGTTAAAATTAGATTTTAAATTAAATATTTAATTTCAACCCTAAATTGAATTTTATTTTGTTTAGGAGTTTTTCTAAATTAAATATAAATTCATTTTCAATTAGAGTTGAACTCTAATTTTATATTTAATTAAAATTTTATTTTAATTAAATTATTCACCCTAGTATATTCTTTAGATTAGAGTTAGACTCTAATTTAATATTTAATTAGAATGTGATTTTAATTAAATGACTTTGCTCTATAATTATGGAATTAGAGTTTGACTCAAATTCAATATTTAATTAAAATTTGATTTTAATTAAATAAACCCGCTAATTAAATTAATTGATTAATTCGATTAATTAATTATTTAATTTTTTAGATCCATATGTCTAAATGGTTTAGACGACTTTAATTGCTAGATTCTTGAAACATGCTTGTATATAATATTAGATATTATATATAGGAACATTTAGATGATGAATGTTTATTAGTGGATGATTATGGACTCGACCATGTGGATGTGTTGAATGAATGGTTTAATTCTTGTTGTTTATGTGTCTGCGAGCTCTTAATTGTTTTGGGCCTGCGTGCCTGTTAATATTGTTATTATTATGGGCCTGCGAGTTCCTAATTGTTTTGGATCTGCGAGTCCGTTAGTATTATTATATATATGGGCCTGCGAGTCCAATTTCATTTAGGCATGTGTGCCAACTAGTATAGGATACAGGTTCTGGTCTAATTGAAGACACAGGAAGAGGAGGATACCATGGAGATGGTGCATTGATAATGATTCAATGCAATACCCCCTAAGAATTGACCAACTAGTCTTCCTTTTGATTCAGGAAGACTAGATAGAATTAGTTCATAATCATCCACACTATTATATGTATATTTATTTGCATAATTGATGCATGTTTAAATAAATAAATATATATACACACACATTGATGAGACATATGCATGATAAATCCCTCACCAAAATATTAAGTCAATTTTATTATTTGCCTTCCATCATTATAGTGAAAAACAAGAGTCGTAAATCGATCTCAACTTGTTGAGTACACTCAGGGCTGGTCTATTAGGGATATGTTTGACACTATGAGACATTAGATGTTTCTGAATGATGGGTTTGACTTAACTAAAATTTATCTTTTGTTGAGTACACTCAACGAGATAAAATTTAGAGGCATGTTAGGCTAACACATAAGATGTGTGAAGACAAGGAGTTTTCGACTTAATGATCTGGGAGTTGTATAGAGATACAATTGATAATAATATCTACCCAGATATTTTATTAAGATTTGTTTAGTACACTCAAGGTTTTGACATAACAGATGGGATCTCAGCCCACTGAGAATCAAATGTTGATTCTAATAATTTATGTATGAGGGTCATAAATTTATTTTAAACAGTGGGAGCACATTTAATTGAAGTCCATATTAAATTTGTGCAATGCATTTTAATACATATTAATTCTTTACTTTTCGTCATCTAGAGTTTTTGAATCATGAGTAATCATATGAATTTGAGAGGCATACTTGATGCCAACAAACTGACCGGACCAAATTTTCTCGATTGGCACCGTAATTTTGAGAATTGTTCTCAGGCATGAGAAAATTGGGTATGTCCTTGAGCAGCCCTTTCCAGGGGTACCTACTGAAAACTCTACTGAGGAAGAGGTGGTTGCTTATAACAAACACAGTGATGACGATAATACTGCTGCATGTGTGATGCTTGCAGCCATGTCACCTGAGTTGCAAAAGCAACATGAGGGTATGGATGCTTACACTATGATTTTTCGTCTCAAGGAGTTGTAAGATGAACAACCACGTATGGAAAGATATGATACTTTCAAGCAACTGTACCAGTGCAAAATGGCAGAGGGATCTTCAGTCAGTGCGCATGTGCTGAAGATGATTGACTTTATTGAAAAATTGGGTCAATTGGGTTTCATAATGGACCACGAGCTAAGTGTTGACTTAGTTCTACAATCTCTGCCAGATAGTTATTCACAGTTCATCATGAACTTTAATATGAATAAGATCGAATGCACACTCCCCGAGTTGCTTAATATGCTTAAGACTATTGAGCCCAATGTCAAAGCGAATACTGGGCATGTGTTAGCCATTCAATCCTCCAAGGGTACTAAGAGGAAGACTAAAGGAAGTTTTAAGAAAACATCCAAGAAGGCTAAGGGTACTATCAAAACAGTTAAAACAAACAAGGATAATACCAAGTCTGATGACCCGTGCTATCACTGTGGAGTGAAAGGTCATTAGAAGAGGAACTGCAAGGCTTACCTCGCAAGATTGAAGGCAAAGAAGTCTTCTGAAATTTCTACTTCAGGTAATTTTGTTATCGAGGTTAATATGTCTACTTCATTAGCTTCTTGGGTATTAGATACTGGATGTGGATCTCATATTTGTATAAATATGCAGGGACTAAAGAAAAGTAGACCACCGCAGAAAAGAGAAGTTGACCTGCGTGCGGGAAATGGAACAAGAGTTGCTGCATTAGCAGTAAGGACATACTTCTTACCATTGCCTTCGAGTTTAGTATTAGAATTAGAGAATTGTTATTTTGTTCCTGCCATTACTAAAAACATTATTTCTATTTCATGTTTGGACATGAATGCTTTTTCAATTATTGTTAAGAACAATTGTTGTTCGTTTTATAAAGATGAGATCTTTTATGGTTGTGGCATATTACAAAATGGCATTTATATTCTTGATACTGAATCGTCTATTATGAGTATAGAAAATAAAATGCATAAATGTGATAATCTAAATAATACTTATCTTTGACATTGTAGACTAGGTCACATCAATGAGAAACGCATTTCCAAGTTACATAAAGATGGATTCTTGGGGTCAACTGATTTTGAATAATTTGACAAGTGCGAATCGTGCCATTAGGCAAGATGACCAAATTTCCTTTTACTGGAAAGGGAGAAAGAGCTGCACAATTGCTGGGTCTAATACATACCGATGTATGTGGGCCCATGTCAATAACTGCTAGAGGTGGTTTCTCTTACTTCATCACATTTACTGATTATCATTCTAGATATGGTTATGTGTATTTGATGAAGTTCAAGCATGAAGCACTTGAAAAGTTCAAGGAATTCAAACTTGAAGTAAAGAAACAAACAGGTAAAAATATTCTCACACTAAGATCAGATCGAGATGGAGAATATTTGAGAGGACAATTTTTAGATTATCTAAAAGAGAATGAGATTCTCTCGCAGTGGACTCCACCATATACACCGCAACATAATGGTGTATCTGAACGAAGGAACCACATACTATTAGATATGGTGCGATCAATGATGAGCCATGCAAACCTCCCAAAATCGTTTTGGGGTCATGCACTAATTACTACGTGTTACACACTAAATCGTGTCCCATCTAAATCGGTCGACAAAACTCCATACGAGTTATGGAAGGGAAAAAGACCCAACTTATCTCATATGAAAATATGGGGTTGTGACGCTTATGTGAAGCGTACTGAATCGAATAAGCTTGAGACTAAGTCTTGTGGGGTATCCAAAAGAAACAATTGGATACCAGTTCTACAATCCCGTTGAGAAGAAGGTGTTTGTCTCAAGACATGCCATATTCCTAGAAAAAGAATTCATTCTAGGAGAGGGCAGTGGGAGCAAGTTAGAACTTGAAGAAGTTCATGAATCCACAAATGTTGTTGACCGATTAGATGACCATGAGTTTGATCCCACACCTGCTGAAGGATTGACTCCTAATCAGGATATAGAGATACCTGAGGACACTCTGGCTCAGCGTAAATCAAGTAGGACCATTCCACCTCCCAAAAGGTACGAATTCACGATTACTAATCAAGTATTGTTAATCGAGGATGATGAGCCTACTAATTATGCAGAAGCAAAGTCAAATGTTGACTCAAAGAGATGGCAAGAGGCCATGGAATCCGAAATGAATTCAATGTATGAAAACAAGGTTTGGACCTTGGTCGACCCTCCTAATGGGATAAAACCCATAGGTTGTAAATGGGTTTACAAGAAAAATGTCGATGTGGATGGAAATATCCATACATACAAAGTAAGGCTAGTAGCGAAAGGTTACACACAAAGACAAGATGTTGACTTTGATGAACTTTTTCACTTGTAGCCATGCTGAAGTCCATTCGGATATTTCTTGCAATTGCTGCATACCACGATTATGAGATTTGACAAATGAATGTCAAAATCGCTTTCCTTAATGGAAACCTACCAGAGGAAGTGTACATGACACAACCTGAAAGTTTTGAGTCCAAAGAAGCCAACAAGGTATGTAAGTTTAATCGATCCATTTATGGGTTGAAGCAAGTCTCTAGGAGCTAGAATCTTCGTTTTGATGAGACAATCAAAGAGTTTGATTTTATCAAAAATGAAGATGAACCGTGTGTTTATAAGAAGATAAATGGGAGCGCTGTCGTATTCCTTATACTATATGTAGATAATATATTATTAATGGGAAATGACATCCCAATGCTTCAATCAGTAAAATTGTGGTTGTCAAAGAATTTCTCCATGAAAGATATGGGAGAAGCAGCATATATCTTGGGAATTAAGATCTATAGAGATAGATCTAAAAGATTGCTTGGCTTATCCCAATCTTCGTACATAGATAAAATCTTGAGAAGATTTAACATGGAAGAGTCTAAAAGGGGGGTTGTGTCCCTTTTCACATGAGATTTATCTCTCAAAAGATATGTGTCCTAAAACACATGATGAAATGAGTCGCATGGATAAGATTCCCTATGCCTCAGCGATAGGATCTATCATGTATGCGATACTATGTACGAGACCAGATGTTTCATACGCTCTAAGTGTTACGAGCAAGTTTCAAGCAAACCCTGGTGAGAAATATTGGATAGCAGTTAAGAACATTCTTAAGTACTTAAGAAGAACTAAAGATGTGTTCTTGATATATGGAAGAGATGAACTGAAGGTTCATGGATATACTGATGCTAGCTTCCAAACTGACAATGATAATAGCAAATCTCAATCTGGATATATGTTTACTCTCAATAATGGAGCGGTTAGTTGGAAAAGTTCCAAACAGGAGACAACCGCTGATTCAACAACGGAAGCCGAGTACACTGCTGCTTCTGAAGCAGCGAAGGAAGCTGTCTGGATCAAGAAGTTCGTTAATGAATTGGGAGTTGTTCCTAGCATTGTTGATCCCATACCTTTGTATTGTGATAACAATGGAGCCATGGTGCAAGCGAAGAAATTGTGGTCTCATCAACGATCCAAACATGTGCTAAGGCGATATCATCTCAGAGAGATTATACAAAGAAATGACATGGAGATAGAGCGAGTTCCCACTAATGATAATATTGTAGATCCATTGACAAAGTCGTTGTCACAGCATAAACATGATCGTCATTTAGAGACTTATGGTATTAGATACATGAGTAATTGGATCTAGTGCAAGTGGGAGTTTTAAGTGTTATGCCCTAGGTCCAATCGATTTAGGTTGTAAACACTTTTTAATATGTTTGATGCATTTATTCTGGCAAGATTTATTGTTTATTTAATTAATATTCTGATAAATGATATTAAATAATAGAGTCCGTAGATTCAAATTTTAGTAATTTGTTAATCACAAGGAGTTGTGATTGTGATATAGAAATTGCGTTTGATTGAATCTTAAACAATCCATGGTCGTAAGTAAGAACGAAATACGAATATAATTATTACGAATAGACCATCACGTGTGGCCTTTCTTACTTATGAAATAAGTAGCTGATCTCACAAACTAAAGTGTAGTGACACTTAAATGAACACGTGAATATTTTGTTATAGAACAAAACATTGGAGACCCGCTAGGGAGATTCCACATGGATAGCTATCTGAGTGTCAGTGGTTAATCTCCAATATTCGGTAGTTGAATTGATCATTCGACTTGAGGTCATTATAGTATCTTACGTGGGAACAGTCATATTTTGGTGATGCTGGAAGTTGCTCTGTCAAGAGCCGCTAATACGGCGTTGTTCGGGTATGTCAAGAATCATATAAAAGTTTGTGATCTACATTTCATCCAATTAAGTTATAATGAAATCTTTGGCCAAGGTGTACACATAAGTGGAAATGGAGTTTTCGTCTTACATTGACTTAATAGTGGAATGAAAGATATGATCGATAATCGAGATTAACACATATCCATATCTCATAATTGATCGGATCATATTGACGAATAGATTATAGTTTCACGATAAACGAACGAGTTTGATTTTATCATACCACGTGACATTTTTCATCGCATGTATTGTCCTGACACATTGTTAGATGTCAATCTGGGATGACGGATGTGAATTAGTATTAAATCAAAGAAGTGTTTTGGTTTATCGATTTTGATTAGATCAAAATAATAATTCACGTCGTTAGGAATCGTGATTGGGAACCTAATGGGTCACACACAAAATGAGAATTGAAAAATTGAGAGTTACCAATTAATTAATTGACAATCGTTCGATAATTAATTAATTGAGTTACTTATTAATAGGCCCGAATTAATTAATAAGATTAATTAATTCATGGACCGGATTTAATTAATTGGATTAATTAAATATTGGACCGGGTTAACTTTAAGGGACGGGCCAAGCCCGATTAGCTTATATAAATAAGTTGTCAGGGTTGTAAAGTTGTAGAGATTTTTTATTATTCTACTTGCTAGCACAAGAAATAAAACCCTGATTTTCTCTCTACATTGTTCTCTGTGTGGATACTATTGGAGGCTGGACAGTTGAACAGTTGTGGGAGGCAGATCGGGATTGTTGAAGTAGAAGGAATAGCAAAGGCGTTTGCATATTTCACAAAAGGTAAAATCTATATCACAATTTCTATCTAAACGCAAAGTGGATCTTTGATAAGAATTGAAAATTGTTATTTTTCCTCTGTGCATGTTTAAGTAAATTCCCAACAAAATGAACTGACTCTCTTCCATTTTGTGAAGATTTAATGATGTATGCATTGAAACGTTCAAACTGGTTTGCAAGATATCAATCTCCTTGATGATGTTTGAAGATACATAAAATCAACATTCAAATCCTATTGTTCAATGCACCAACTGGGCTGCCTTGAGAGTGGTTTGACGTGTGCTTCGACGAATCCTAAATCTTTATATTCAATTGAACATATAATTAGCTTGCCAAAAATAAGATCGATAGATAAATTATAAAATATCAAAGAGATTCCTATAAATTTACTATGATTTTTTTACTTTGTTAGTTTAGCTTTGTATTTGCAGTTTTCGTTCCATTTTTAAAGATTATTATTATTAGTTTCTAATATATAGCACGAAACATGTCACACCAAGTAAAATTGCAACTAATCTACAGGAAGAAACCTCGTAAAAAGGAAATAGAATGCAAAATAGCCAATATCTTCTTCCACCGAAAAATTAATTAGTAATGAAAAAAAGCCCAATCAAAAGCTCTTTTGAGACAGCCAATAGCTTATAATTTACAATATCACTTCATTATTATTCCGAATTTTAATAGTGAGGTACTAAAATCGTAAGTAGGGACAACAAATCTCAACTTAATTAGCAGAATGCTTTTCAAAAGGAGCTAACTTCATATATCGAGGAAATGAAAGTCATTAGAATGTAGAACCAAAGATACCATTATCGAATAGGGCATGTGGTATGTGGGACTGGAAAATTTGCGTGGGTGGGTTGTTAGGTGACCCGTTCTCGTTTTGCTCAACTTTTAATTTAAAATCATATAAATCAAAACTTACGTGCTTACAATATAATTTCTTGTCATCATCCAATTATGGTGTTAGAGAAAGAAATTAGGAAAATCCCTTTTCAACTACTTCATATATTTATTTGAAAAACAAACATACTTTATTTTGAGGAAATCTACTAATAAAATACTTCATTTCACATAATGTGTTTTTAAAATTTGCAATTTCATAGGTGTTTACAAATAAAATACAACTTTATCTCTGTCCAACAAAAAAAACATCTATTGACTTCAAATCACACGCTGTACATGACATTATCACACTTGGTATACAAAAAATTCATATCACATCTAGTGAGTTTTTGGATAATGTGTAGTTATAAAGTGTGAAAATTTTGAGTTTACGTGTAAATTATTTTATTACAAGAATGTATGATTGAAAAAAAGTTATAGAAAAAAAAGTTTTTGAATAACAGGGCTCAAATCGATGCTTCAATCAACGTTAATACGCATTGTGATTTGTGTACCAAGCATAATAATTAACTATCCGGACAATAAGATAATGAGTAGTTAGTTTCCTTCATCTTTTAGGTATAGAGTCTAACAACTCCAACTTATTTGTTAAGTATTTAATAGCATGCATCCTCACATTTGTTCAAACAAAGAAAGCATGGCAGGCTTTGCTGGTTTAGTTGTGAGTTTAATAATTTGTTGCGGTTTCCCAATTAGTCTGGCCACCGATTACACAGTGGGGGACACATCTGGTTGGTCAATTGGTGCTGATTACAGCACTTGGACTAGTGGCAAGACCTTCGTTGTTGGTGACACCCTCGGTAAGTGTCTACACATTATAATTAAAGACGACCCAATACTGATCTAATTTATAATGAATCTGCAGTATTCAACTATCCAAGTGGGCATACAGTGGATGAAGTAAGCGAAAAAGACTACACCTCATGCACTACTGGAAACTCTATTAATACGGACAGTAGTGGCGCCACCTCAATCATACTTAAGACTGCCGGTAAGCACTACTTCATTTGTGGCGTACCTGGCCATTGCAGTGGTGGAATGAAACTTCAAGTCACAGTTGCAGTTTCACCGGCAACTCCTACTACTATATCTTGGTGCTTAACATTTCTTCAGCAGCAACTCTACATACAGTTTCAGCTCTGTTTATTATATCTTGGTGCTTAACATTTCTTTGGTAATTATGCTTGGCAGGGCTCTATACTTTGCCAGGACAGAGGCTGCTAATCTAGTTGTGTATTTCTATTTGACGAGTTCATTTTCAGCTGACCCTATGAATATTAGTATTTGGCACTGCATTTTCTTGTATAAATTTGAGGGAAAACTGGTCTTAAAACCTTTATTCCCCAACCTATTCACTTAGTAGAAACTATTCACTTAGTAGAAAATAGGTTCTTTTGGCCTTTACAACTCCGTCCTATTCATTTAGTAGTAAACATGACTAATCAGATCCGTTGGGTACTACTAAAATGATAGGTATTGAAACTGCAATTTTTCTTAAATTTTATTCCAATTTAAGTTATGGAAGTGCAGGTGGTTGTCCAAAAGCAAAAAAATAAAAAAACAAAGTTCAAGATTAAAAAAATGAAGGACGCCTAGATATGCCATTTGAACGATAATTATGGTGTGGAGTACCAATTGTTAAAAGAAAGAGCAAAAGCGCCAATTGATAAATATTATGTATATTGTTCGATAATATAAAATCACTCCACCAATTCCAAAATAGAAAAGTTTCTCAATATATTCTAAGAATTCTCGAATAGAAAAAGGAAATAAAATCTTAAAGTACTCTTATCAATTAATGGAGTTTCGTAATTCCTTTTCATTGGAGGGGTGTGTGTTTAAGATAGGCTTATTAGCACAAAATGTCTCTACATTTGACATCTAGTGTTAAACATTCTCTCATGTTTCAATTTTTTGCATTTTCATCCCTATATTTACGTTTCATTGTGGAAAATGTCATTTTCATCAATTTTTATCTAATTCCTCAATTAAAATTTTTAAAATGACAAATATACCCTCTAATTTAAATAAAGCAAAAAGAAAAATAAAGAACAAATTGCAATCATAGTCCCAATTTTTTCAAAAAAGTATAAATAAATCTCAAATAAATTAAATTCAAAAAAAAAAAAAAAAAAAAAAAAAACTTATCTTCTTCTTTCCCCTCTCCCCATCTTTTGCCGCAGTATCAAAATTCAATCAAGTGAAAAACAAAAATTGTAGCTAACTAAAGAAATAATTAACCTTCATATTAAGGTAATATTGGGAGCTCTATTGGAGTTTGAATAATGGTCTATAACTGAAAGAAAAAACCTAATGTTGTACACTCTTGTTCACAGCCCTCACACAAATCGTGGGGCCTGTGATTATTTTAATGCGGACTCCACTTTCAAATGTGAGAGTGTTGTGCATGGTGTTGTACGTATAGCCTCTCTCATAACTGAAAGTAATAAACACAGTAGTACTGGTGGTTGAAGGAGCTCGATGTCACACTCATACACACACACCCGTATCATCCATAGACTTGGTGAAAATCTGGAGCAAAGTCCATTCATCATCCTTGTCAACCAAAATTCCCAATTCCTTGCATTCCTTAATATGCTCATCAGTTAGTACATCCCCAACCTGACTCTTCAAATTCTTATAATAAGTCTGTGGTAGTGAAGGAATAAACTCGAACCTGCCGACCCCACTCTTTTTGTCCATCTACCTCAATGTCCTAAATATATCTTCAGATACCAATGCCAAATGCTGCACCCTTATTGTAACGCCCCAATTCGATGGATCGGATTGCTACTTATCTATAGCCGTCGCCTTAGTGCATATATGTACTTTGTATGTACTTTTGAGAGAAGCCATCATAGGGAATTTATGAATTTAAAACACCTTAATTTATTTCCAGAAAACATAGGTCCTAGTTTCGACTGTCTTTAACATAAAGGTTTTGTAGAAATAATTCTATACACATTGGAAAAACTGAACCTTAATTTAAGAAATTCATCTGAACTTTATTTAAAGAAATTCATAAAATATGTAAAATCACCGGCTTCGCGTAGCATTTAGCATCTTCCTCAACTGTCATCCACGTCTCACGCATCATCACATTAACATGTAGAAGAGATTAAACCTATGAGTTTGAAACTCAATAGATATCATAAGTGCATCGTTATCAAAATATATATTTTCAAACTATAGCATTTGCATTTAAAAACCGTCGCGTAGAAGGATTTCCGGCAAAATTCCATAACTGTTGAGTCATGACTTAACATGACGCCTCGAGCTAGAGAATGACCAATCAACTATAGCGAGAATCATTCAACTGTAGAGAGGTGCCGAAACACCGTACCCAAATGTACCATAGCATTCATTTGAAAAACATGTGAAAACTATACTTTGAACACAATAATAGCACTTTTACACCTCCACCTACCTTGATTTGATGCTTTGAAAAGAACTTGATGTTTTGAAAAAACTTCGAAACGAAACTTTGATGACTTTGATGAAGCTTGAACGCTGGGAAATGTACTCCTTGGATGTTTGAAAACCCTTAAGGATTGATGCTTGAAAACACCTCTTGATAGCACCCAAAACTTCTAGAAAAAACACTAACTTTTCTCCTCCTTCTTTTCTCTCTTGAAAACTCTATCTTTTGTATATAAAAGCTTTTGCTTTTGGTGTGAGGAAAATGAGAGTGAAATGAGGTCTATTTATAGGTGAAGTTTGGGGGAGGATGAAAGGTTTTGAAATAAATTTTTGAAATAAATAGGGTGGCCATTTACTTCTCAAAAATCGTGGGTTTCAAGCGGTTTCGGTAAAATCGGTCGACCGATAGTCGCTCCGGTTGACACTGTATAGCCTTCAATATTGTTATCATAACTTCTTCTCCCGATATCCGATTGAGGAAATTCAAAATGCGTTGGAAAGCTAACTCAAAGAGCTACAACTTTAATTTAGATATCATTTTCCAAATCAAATGTTTCCAATGTCGAAAATGGGTCTCAAATGAGATTAAAAAATTTGAAGTATACTTTAGCCATCCAATATTCATGTCTTAGTGTCACTAAGGTGTCTTAAAATATTTGGGGTTCTACACTTATCCCTTCATTATGCTCCGAATACAATCTGTATATGGCTCTTCCTTTTAGTTCCATGTACAGGTTCATTCAAAGGCAATAACCAAGTCTCGGACCTTTTAGTTCCATGGAAAAGGTGGAGAACGCATCTTGGACCTCAATGCCTATGGCCTAGACGGCGAGCCCGTGTGTTCAGGTGAAAGACTGGTGGTTCGAGGCAGAGAAGCTGGAATTGCGACGGAAGAAGGAACAAAGATGAAGGCAAAGTAAGTGGCAGTGAAAAGTGGTGAGATTTTATTTTCTAGTTTCGTTTTATGGCAAGGGTGAGGGGTAGAGGAAGGGATAGGGTTGGGAGTGGGAGAGGAAGAGGAAGAGGGGGAAAGAAAAAGATGATTTTTATTTTCTTTTTAAACTTTTTTATTTTATTTATTTAGAATTTATTTGTACTTTTCAGAAAAAATTGAGAGTATGGTTGCAATTTGTTCTTAATTTTTCTTTTCTATTTTCTTTTATTTAAATAGGAGGGTATATTTATTATTTTACAAATTTTAATTTAGAAATTTGATAAAATTGATGAATATGACGTTTTCTAGAATGAAACGTGAAAATTGGGGTGAAAATACAAAAAATTGAAATGTATGGACGTTTTGTACACTTAGATCAAACGTATGGACATTTTGTACTAATAAGCCTGAAAGATAAGTATTGTGAATAAACTACAAGTCATCATTATCTCATGGATAAACATAAGGTTGTTTACTATAATCTCCAACAACCAGCAACAAAAGCTAGCACGTGGCTAGCTAGCGCTATCACCCATGTTGCCTCCACCAAAATTTACAGGTTGGCCAACAGCAACAATATTATTGCCCGTGAACTGTGAAGGAGATGATATGTTTGCCAATTTTTTTTAATTAATGGGCCTTTTGTTTCGGCCTTTCTTTAATAGAATTTAAAACATTTGACGCAGTTGAATGTATAATATCCTTGTAGTCTTTTCCGATTGTTGCCCCAATTGAATTCCAAAATCAAATGCAATCCTATAATAGCTCAAGCCTTAGTAAACCCTATCTCTTGTCGTTGTAAGTCGTATCTCCCTCCCAACTCCTGCAATCCCATCCCATTCAGCGATATTTACAAGGTAAAATTAGCCCCGAATTGATTGAATTGGTCTATCACAATATTTACAGGGTGAAATCCGTGGACAAATCCGTGGATTATTGTACTTTCCGAACAAATACACAAACAATGTATTCATTAATGACACACACTGAAAATATTATTCTTCCGTACTCTCACGAGTTCTTCCTAAACTCAACATCTTTATTCAATACATGTGTCTCGTTCTTTGTCTCTTCTCTTGTCTTCTCTTAATCAACACATCCATCTCCATAACCAACAAAACCCTCCAACAATCCACCACGAGCCACACCATTTTTGCCCAAGGTACCGAGCCTCAGTCTCCAAATTTTAGTGCAGATTAATGTTAGCATTCAGCTTCCTCTTCGCCTCACTGCCTCTAATTATTTTTTGTGGAAGGTACGATTCATCTCCCTATTCTATGTCCTTAATATCATGGGTTACCTTGATGGAAATTGCCTTGCCCACCAAAACAACCACCACCACTTTTGAAACACCAACATTACAATTGTCAATTCGGCCTACACTGTTTTGGATGCGACAAGACCAATTAGTTCTTCATGCAATTCTTGCCTCTATGAAACCATTATTCCTAATTGCCACTGTCACTACTTCCAAAAAAGTTTGGTCCCAGCTTGATTGTATTGTTGAGGTTATCTCACATTAATTGTGAAAGGGGCTGGTGGTCACTTTATAAATGTGGGGAGAAATCTCATAACTTGAGCTAACTTTTGGATTTGAGAAAGCCCAAGACCACACAACATTTGTTAGGTTATTTCCTCTTATGAGAAGGAAAGCCCATGCTTGGGGTTTTATATTATTTTCTAAAGCCCATTAGGGTGATAACCCTAATGATGAATGTAAATACAAAGAGATTGGAAAAAATAGGAGTTCAACCCGTTTTTGAAAAAGAGAGAAAAATAGTTTTTTTTCTGTGCTCAGATTTCATCAAAGCTTCGATCTCGAGTCATCTGTGGTCCGATTGAACTAAAATTTGAAAGAGAGGTTCACAAGACATAGAGCTACAATCTGAATGGTGGGGATCTTTTGAGTTCAGAAACACTAGTTAATGTGCGTGAATAGTAAGCAGATTTTTTGGGTATATTTTTCCTATTTTCATATTATTTTTCCGAGATTATTGTTGTCTTGAAGAAATCTACGCTCTAATCTCTAGTTATGACTAGAGAAGACTTGGTGTACCCATTATTTGATTGATAGTGGAGATTTTGACTGGACTGAGCCGCGTGATTTTTATTTCTCATATTAGGAAAGTTTTTTCACGTAAAATAATTACTTATGTTCTTGTGGTTTGGTGTGACAAATTTTCTTTAGAATATTTTCAACAGATTCAATTTTCTAAAAATGAGCTTTATTATTTGCTTTTGAGAGAAAAATTATTATGTTATTTGTCTATTTGTTTGAGTTTTAGATTATGGAAGCGAATTTGGGTAAAATGATTAACTTGAATGGTTTAAATTGTCACATATGGAAAGGAAAAAATGGAGGATCTTCTTTATGTGAAAGATTATTACCTACCGGTGTTTGCAGCTGAAAAATGAAATAACAAGTGAGATAAGGACTGGAGTTTGTTGTATCAACAAATTTGTAGGTATATCAGGTAGTGTGTAGATGATAATGTTTTGAACCATGTTAGTAGGGAGATACATGCTCGTACTCTATAGAATAAGCTTGAACGGTTGTATGCTAGAAATACTGGAAATAATAAGATGTTTCTAATTAAGTTGATGATGGCATTGAGATACCAAGATAGAACTCCTTTAACTGATAATCTAAATACATTCCAATGAATTATTAATCAGTTGGCTAAAATGGGTATAAAGTTTGATGATGAAATTCAACCGTTATGGTTGCTTGATTCATTACCATACTCATGGGAGATACTCAGAACATCATTATCTAACTATGTTCCAGATGGTGTCATCACAATGGATGTGGACAATATTATATTGTTAAATGAATAAATGAGAAGAAAATCACATGGAACCTCATCATTGTGGGAAAAAGGGACATATCAATGGAAGAAACAAACAAGAATGAAAAAGGGAATAAAAGCAAAGAACGATGATGACAAAGATGGTATGATGGAGTTGCTCCCACCAATCCTGCAAATTTTCTCATTATTTATGATGATGAGATGATCAATTTTGCAAGTCATGAAACTAGTGGGTTATTGATAATGATGCCTCCATTCATGCTACATTGCGAAAAGATTTATTTACATTCGATAGATCTGGTGTTTCGAAACTGTAAAGACGGATAATGAGTGCTTGGTTAAAGTCACTTGTATTGGAGTTGAGTATGTAGAGAGGAGTATTGGTTCGAGGTTGGTTTTTAAAGACGTTAATCATATTCTAGACATCCATTTAAACTTGATTTCTATAGGAAAACTTGATGATGGTGGGTACGGTAATACCTTTAGTAATGGTCAATGGAAGCTCACTCGGGTTGCCATGGTTGTAGCTAAAGTTAAAAAGGTCTTTACTTTGTATCTTTTACACGCAAAGCTATCAAATGACATTGTTAATGCAATGGATGATGATGATATAGTAGAATTGGGGCATAAGAGACTTGTCGAAATGAGTGAGAAATTATTAGCTATATTAAGGAAGAAAAGTGTACTAAATGGACTAAAGAGTACACATCTGTAAAGGTGTACCCACTGTTTGTCTGGGAAGCAGAACAGAGACTCCTACAAGAATTTTCCTCCTTTGAGAAAGTCAGAAAATACTGGATTTGGTACATTCAGATTTGTGTGGTCCTATGAAGATCAGAACACTTGGCGGCTCCTGTTACTTTATAACCTTCATAGGTGATCATTCAAAGAAATTATAGGTTTATACGTTGAAGTCAAAGAACCAAGTATTGACATTCAAGCATTTTTAGGGCCTGGTTGAGAGATAGATTAGGAAGAGTATTTTGGTCCTTTTGATAAGTATTGCAAACAGCAGGGAATCCAGCATCAAAAGACAACTCCAAAAACTCCCCAGTTGAATGGCATAGCTGAAATGATGAATAAAATATTGGTTGAGAGAGTTAGGTGTTTACTTTCTCAAGCTTAGTTGCTAAGATTCTTTTGGGGTGAGACATTGAGCACAGTTGTACATGTATTGAATTTTACATCTTGTGTTCTCTTATATTATGATGTACTAGACAGAGTTTGGAATGGTAAGGATGTTGCCTTACAGTATGATGCACCAGACAGAGTTTGGATCTTGTGTGTTTTTGTGTGTAAAACCTTTATATATATTCCCTAAAGATGAGAAGTCTAACCTTGATGTGAAAGCACGACAATGCGTATTCCTTGGTTATGAATAAAATGAGCTTGGATACAAACTTTATGATCTAGTTGAGAAGAAAATTGTGAGAAACGGATATGTCGTGTTTGTTGAAGATCAGACAATTCAGGATGAAAGTAGAGAAATCTGTACCTCAGAAGGGTCATAGTTTGATTGATTTGAATCTCGTTCCTATGAAGAAATTGCTAACTCAGGTTGATGATGATGTTCAGGATGGCCACAAAGGTATAGGTGATGTTGATGCTCCCTTGCAGACTCAAATATATGATGAGACTGATATTACACCAGAAGTTCCACCAAAGGTTTCACTCAAGAGGTCTACTAGAGATCGACTCCTTCTACACAGTATTCAACGGAGCAATATGTGTTACTGACTGATAAGGAAGAGCCCAAGAGTTATGCAGAAGTCATGGAAGATGAACATAAGAAGAGTGGATTCAGACAATACAAGATGAAATGAAGTCATTGCATGATAACCACACCTTCGAGTTAGTGAAGCTACTAAGGTTAAAAGAGCTTTAAAGAACAGGTGGATCTACAGGGTGAAGCAAAATGAGTTCATTTTACAGCCGCAGTTTAAAACTAGATTGGTTGTAGGAGGGTTTGGTTAGAGAAAAGTGTTAATTTTGATGAGATCTTCTCTCCAGTTGTAAATATGTCATTTATTTGTATTGTTCTTGGCCTAGCAGCTAGTATTGACTTAGACGTTGAGCAGATGGATATGAAAATTGCCTTCCTTCATGGTAATTTGGAGGAGGAGATTTATATGGAGCAATCAGAGTTTTAAAGTGAAAGGAAAAGAGGATTATGTGTGCAAGCTTAAGAAAAGTATTTATGGTCTGAAACAAGCACCGAGACAATGATAGAAGAAGTTTTAGTTTGTTATGGAGGAGCAAGGCTACAAAAAATAACTTCTGATAAGGGAAATGAAGGTATGGAAAAAGTTCATTTCGCCTCAACAATAGGATGTTTGATGTATGCAATGGTCTACACAAGACCTAATATAGCCCATACAGTTGGTGTTGTTAGTCGTTTCTTGTCAAATTCAAGAAGCGAGCATTGGAATGCAATTAAGTGGATCATAAGGTATCTTCAAGACACTTCCAGTTTGAGACTTGGTTTTGGAAATGGACAACCGTTGTTAGTTGGCTACAGAAATGTAGATATAGCAGGAGATGTGGATACTCATAAGTCTACATCGGGTTATTTGATTACTTTTGCAAGTGAGAGCTATAGCTTGGAAATTGAAGCTTCAAAAGTGTATTACCCTTTCTACGACAAAAACAGAGTTTATTGTAGCAATAGAGGTGACTAAAGAGTTGCTATCGGCAAAGAACTTCATGAGAGAACTTAGTTTCAAATAGTAGAGGTATGTGTTATGTTGTGATAGCCAGAATGCTATTCATCTTGCTAGAAATTCCAATTTTAATGTATGATCAAAGCACATTGGTGTACGGTACTATTGGATTAGGGATGCGTTGATTGATAAGTTATTGGAACTTTAGAAATTTCATACCGATCATAATGGTTTTGATATGTTGACGAAGATACTACAAAAGAAAACGTTTGAAGATAGTTGTTCAATTGCTGGGATGACGAATTCCTTCTTATAGTTAGAAGTGAGAGATTTGTTGGTTATTTCCTCTTATGAGGAGGAAAGCCCATGTTTGAGATTTTATAATCGGGAAATTTTCATAAGTAAGATGATAAGTATGACCAAAATTTCAATAATAAGAGAACAAGTTTCAACTTTCAAAATTCAGATTTTTATTAAAATTTATTTATAATTTAATTAATTAATTATATAAATGTCACAGATATATACAATTTGGTTACAAATTCATTTATTGGTCACATATTGTCAAATTAATTAGTCACAAATTATTTCGAGATCAAAAATCAAAAATTATAGGTCACAATTTATTTTCGAGGTTACAAATTAAAATTTTAATGTCACAAATTATTTTACGATCACGATTTAAAATTTTCATAGATCACAATTTGTTCCTCGGTCACAAATCATAATTATTATAAGTCACAACTTATATACAGTCACAAATTATCATATTATTGGTCACAGATTAACAATTTTTTAGGTCACATATTATTTTTTAGTCACAAATTATCCAAATCATTAGTCACATATTAACCAATTTAGTGGTCACAGTCAACTAAATAATCTGTGACCACCACCTAACAACCGTCTCTACCATATCACACCACCACCGCCACCAATCCATAACCGCTGCCGCCACCACCACCACCACCACCACCACCACCTCAATCTGAAAATCAGCCGGCAACACCGCCAGTATTAACAACCAAAACCATCACAACAGCACCGCAACCCACCACCGCACCACACCGCCATCAACCACCACCGCACCACAACCCACCACAACACCTCACCGCAGTACCCACTATACCGCCAAACCAGTCAACCCCCAGCCACCAATAAATCAAATACAAAACAGTTAACACCCCACAACCGCCATCACCTCTCTGTCATCATCTCTCTGTCGTCGTCTCCACCTCTACCATCGCCGCCATCAGCACCAACACCACACCACAACACAAACACCATTTCCAACAAAAACTCCACCATCACCCAACCAACCACCACACAACGTTCCGACCAGCACCAGACCGAAGCTTATCTTCCTTATCGCTACGCAAATCGGCGACATCGCATCGGATCTCGCCACTGCACCTGAGAGAAATCAAATTTGGAATTGTTATTGGTGGAGTTGGGGTGTGGTGATTTTGGTATTGGTGGGGGTGGTGGTGACAGTTGCAACGGTCGTGGTGGTGCGCGATAGTCGCAGCGATCATGCCGGCAACGAGAGAGAGGAGAGCGACGAGAAAGACATTTGAGGAAAATGAGGGGGGAGGGAGGGTTGTTTTATAAATTCGTTTAATTTAATAATATATTTATTTAATAATAATAATATATTAATTAATAAAATATCTGATTTTTGAAATGTTAAACCTTGCATATGATTTATGAAATGAAATCTTTAAAGGTAGGGTTATATGTAATTTTCACTTTATAATATAACCCAAAAGCCTGTTAGGGTGCTAACCCTAATGATGAATATAAATACAAAGAGATTGGAGAAAATAGGAGTCCAACCCGTTTTTAAAAGAGAGGAAAAATGGTTTTTTCCCTGGGTCTAGATTTCTTCAAAGCTTCAACCTCGAGGAGTCCGTGGTCCGATCTAGCTAAAATTTGGAGGAGAGGTTCATAAGACACAAAGCTACAATTTGAAATGGTAGAGATCGGATTTTGTATTCGGAAACATTGTTTAATGTGCGTTAATCGTAACTAGATCTTTTAAGTATATTTTTCCTATTCTCATATTGTTTACTCAAGATTGTTGTTACTTAAAGAAATATGTGTTGTAGCCTTTAGTTGTGACTAGACTTCACTTGATGTACCTATTATTTAATTGATAGAGGAGGTTTTGATTAGACTGGATCCTATTGTTTTTATTTCTAATTCGAGGAAGTTTTTCCATGTAAAATAATTGTTTGTGTTCTCATGGGTTGGTGTGATTGTCAAAAAAGACGTTTTACTTATTTGCTTTTGGAAGAAGAATTATTTTGTTGTTTGTCTATTTGTTTGTATCTCTCCCGACATGTATTTTCGCCAAAAGATTACAATCACACATTATCCATCTCAAAGACAAATTGTCCCAATTGACACAAGGGACTCAGCATATTGAAAAATCCCCTCTCAGGGTCAAAATTCTCTCTGGAGAAATTTGTAACCTTGGTGTACCACTGAGTGATGTCAACATGCTCATTTATTGTACTAGTGGTCTTGGTTCGACTTGCGAGCAGGTCATTGCTACCTTTCGAACCCATAACTTTCCCATCCAATTTGAAGAGCTCTTCCACAAGCTCATTGACCATGAACAAACTTCCAGGATGCAGAAAATTTTACCTTCAATTCTACTTCTGCCCACAACGCAATCTACTCTGTAGCCCTACAAACAAACCAGTAACCCGACTTCAAAGAACCAAGCTTCTCGATGAAAATTAAGTTTTTATTTATTATTTATTGGATTGAAAATTGGAAAAAAAAAATCTCAACAATTAATATTTTATTTCATTAATATTAATTTTTGAGATTTCCTCAAATTTTGAATCCAAATTAGTATTTGGGCACAAATTAATGATTTGTTGATCAAATCAAATTTTTGGTTTTCTTGCAAAGAATCAATAAATATTTTACGGTATTCTTTATGAATCAATGTATTTATTGCTTCCGTCCCTATATCAATTAGTATTAGAGTGAGATTCGTTCCTAAAAGAAATGAGTTAGTCCTCGTGGAATCTAATGCTAGAAGTTTTTTGTTTGAGACAAAACACTTTTTTCTCCTTTTAAACTTGATGGAAAAAAAAAATCTTTGAATTTGGATGATGACACTACAACGGCTCTCAAATTTTCGATGAAGAAATTAAAGAATTTGTGAATTTGGGTAATCAAAGTTATGATGGCCCACTGATTTTTGATGAAGCGATTGGCATAGAGATTTTCAATAAGTCATTAGACAAATTCCAAGCCCACTCTCAAGACATCTAATTACTAGCAAACAATGATGGAAAATTCAAGCATCCTCTATTGTTCATTGTAGGAAATATTTTTGATATAAAGTTGCTGTAGAAACAATGATTCTTGCTGGCTTTTGCAGCAAAGAATTAGTCTATGAGTACAGGGTTTTCGTACCGAAACGATACAGGAATTTGAAAATGAACAGCTGTCAATTAATTCTGTCTTTTTTTAAACTTTTTAAATCACAAAAGTCGTGAACCATTTAACTGGCTGGAAAACAAGTAAAAACCGGTTTGACCATTAAAACGTACCAATTATTCCCCCCCCCCCCCCCCCCCCCCCTCGCCTTCTTCATTTCATTTCCCCCCCCCGTAAAGTGAAACCCCCCCCCAAAATTGACAGCCTCCCACAACGAATGCAGCAGCACCTCTTCGCAACGGCGTCTTTCTTTTTCTTCATGGTCGGCCTATAATCTCTACCTCTTCATTTCCCCAGTAGTCAGCTTCTTCTCCAACGTCGGCCGAAATCCGAATAGCCCACCGAAACGTAAGTGTATTTGAAGGCCCAGGTCGATGTCGTGTATGATGGACAAAGGTATTTTACTTTTTGGTTGTAAATATATTAGCTCATACATTGTTTCTATACATTATAATTTTGTCTATTAGCAAAAGGGTAATTTATTAGCAAAAGGATAATTTTTTGTTCTACATTGTTTGTTTCGATTATGACTATAGAAATTGATTAAGTATTTGACAAAATAAGAGATTTTCATTAAATTCAGTGTTCAGTTTTACCAAGTAATTGAAGAGTCAAACAAAGTGAATTTTCAATGGGAGAATGGGAGAAAAAGCACTTCTTTTTCATTCTGTCTTCGCATGTTTGTACACTTTGTACTCTATGTTGCGTTTGGCCTGGTCTGTATTTTTAGCTTGAAATTTGTGCGTGCTCGAAATTATGTTTTGGACATAACTATTTTGCGTCTTGGTTTTAAATGGATGAGCTCATAATTTGAAGACGGCAGTTGAAACCTACATTATGTACATAGCTATTTTGATTCTTGGTTGTAAATAGGTTAGCTCACACAGTGCCGTAAATTTTCTAGCAAGAAGGCAGTGAGTGAATATTCACCTCTTACGAATTCCTGTAACATGTTAACTAATGTTAGTGACAAAGTTTTGCTTTTAAATTCATATAATGTGCAACTTGTAACAAAATCACAACATCTCCTGCAGGAAAAGAAATTGTGGAAGATGAGAATCACGATGTTTTGGTACAATGTGATAATGAGAACGCAGTAGCCAATTAGGACAAGCTTGTGATTCTAGCTGGACAGGTATATGTGCACACATTTATCTATTTACAACACACACACCATTGATGATTGGATTGTTTGATGAGGAGAAAATACTTCCATACTAAATGGCTGTTGTTGTTATTCTTTTTCAGCAAGGTTGGACTACTTGATGCAGAGTAAAATTTGCAGCTTGAGAAATGGATCTCAGAAAAAAAAAATCGTGCAAAGATCTGACATGACTACGGCACAAATCATGGCCGATCTCGCCTTCAAGGGGATTTGCCTTTTTAATTTGTACCAAAATTGTAATAATGTGCTTTACTTGGTCAGTCTTTTGATGTTTTTATAATGTGATTTACTTGGGAAGTCTTTGGATGGAAAAACTATTATTTTGGTATTTTATCATACTTGACCAGGTTTGCTATTTTACATTGAAGAAAATCTTCTATGACATTTAATTCGGTTTCGTACTTGTCCAGGTTTTTGCTATTTTAGATTGAAGAATTATCTTGTATGACATTTAATTTGTTTTCACACTAGCACGTATCCGGTAAACAACTTTGGATTAAACTTTACGTAAAGGCAATTGGAGTTTTGCTTTCCTGTTGAGTTGAATTTTGTCTTGTATGCTAATTTTATTCAATTATGCAGCCACTGTTTCCTGTTAGTGAATTAGATAATGCATAAACATATATCCAAACCGTTAACATATTACAACGATTCACAAAATATCAAACCTACATCCAATGTTCGAACGACGTTCACAAAATTAAGCAATGAACATTAAAACGTACTACGACCAATAATTTCTTACAGTATGAACAAAGCATATAACAACTACAAGTTGACCTAACACGTTCAAAACAATCCCTTCCCTTTGCCATCACATTCTACAGTTCCTTTGCCTTTCTGAAATGTTACATGCAATGAAGGACATCCACGTTTTGTTTGACATTGTTCAAAGTAGTGAGTGGTACTTCTACAGCCGTGACAAACTCCGAAATTCCTTCTTCTCATTCTACTCAGCAACTGTTGAAGAAACATATAAAACACATGTGACTGCAACTGAATTAAACTCTGCCACTCCATGAGCTACATAGATAGCAAAATAAAAAGCATAACTTAGAAATCTATGGGCAACTAGCAACTATGTTCTATATCAGGTCACAGAAAGTCCATGAAATTTATTAAAGTACAATTTAGTTCACAATTCAGTCAATTTGGATTATTAAGAAAAATTGAAGAATAACGTCCTACATTTCCATGGTTACAAACGGGAACATGTATAGTATCAGAAACGAAGACAAACTTGATTTATGGAATATTTAATAAAACAAATCACCTAATCATTCTTCAACTGGTAGTGCTATCAGTTGTGAACACATCAGTCAAGATTCCTCAAAAATCAATCAACTACTTTGCAATAAAAATCAATCAACTACTTTACCATCATCAAGTCATCCCAGGGTCAAATATAAGAACTGGTGATAATAAAATAAAAATGTAATAAACAGCTACAAAGTGCAACACCACAATCAGAGAACGAGCCTTGTGAATAACCTTGTGAATTGGTGCCTGTTCTGTGAAGGCATTACCTGAAATCGCGTGTTCGGTGTCTGGGCTTTGAAGGGATGCCCCGAGTCGTGTGTCCGATAAAGAAATTTGAGCGATCTATGCTCTTTTTTAGTCGCTGCAGGCGAGGACAACCACGAATATACCGAATTTGGCTTGGAGAAGAAGAATGAGGCCGCGACGAAGATACTTGTCTTGAATTTGGGGGAAATGCTTTTACGGGGAAATGAAATGAAGACCCAGGAGAAATGAAATGAAGGAGGAGGAGAGGGAGGGGGGAGAATAATTGGTACGTTTTAATGGTCAAACCGATTTTTACTTGTTTTCCAGCCGATTTAATGGTTCACGGCTTTTGTGATTTAAAAAGTAAAAAAAAGACAGAATTAATTGACAGCTGTTTATTTTCAAATTCCTGTATCTTTTCGGTACAAAAACCCTGTACTCATAGACTAACTCTTTTGCAAAATAATAGCATCAATTTCAAGAAAGCTTCTCATGAGATTTTAGAGCATCAATATCTGGTGAGTAAGCACTTCCACTTTTTCCTTGAACTTGTTGAATGCTATATTTTCTCTATATGGCATTGACTAAAGAACATTGTACAAGATTTGATGACGAATCTTTTTCAATTGGAGGATCTGATTCTATAAATAAGGGGCTAAGCCTTATTATCTTTCAGCAACGATTATTGTCCATCGTCAAAGATAATTGATAGGTGCATTTTATGCGCTCCTTCAGCCTTCTGTTCTTATTTAATTATATATAAATTGAGCAAATATCTACTTGATTGTGTAAATTATGTTAACTATAGGAAAATCCCAACTTGAATACAATTTATGTGAAAAGAGGCTATTTGGAGTTTAATTGGAGTTTATTTGAAGAATTTGAAGATTAACTAAATTGCAAGAGATCAATTGAAAATATTAATAGAGCGTTCGACACAAATTCATAAGATTTGGGAATTAAATTCAACATTTGGAAAGTTTGAAGGCTAAATTCTTTGAACCTTGTCTCGGGTCAATTATTATGATTTTGGAATAAAGAGGACTTAATTGCAAAATAATAGAAGACGAAGGACTAAAGACGTATGAGAAAAGGAGTCCAATTGAAAAAGGAATTTGTTTCATTTTATTTCTTAAACTCTTTGGTAGAAATCAATTTGAACTCTTTTGGGAAAATCAAGTTGAACAAATATTTTGCCGAAATTTTGTTCTATAAATACATAACTTTGTCCAACAATTAAATGTGGCTTGTAGAGTTTAATTGTACACATAAATTTAAGCTAAGGTTTGGGGATTTATTATACATATATTATTCAAGCCAAAATGAGAAAAAAAAAATCAAGAAATCAATCAAGGAGCTAGGGTTTCAAGGATTTTACAAGAAGAGGTGAATTCTTGGTGCAAGATAATCATCATCGTTTTCTCATTTTTCCTTAATACCCGGTGATGTACGTTAATTTCTTCTTGTATTTTTATTCTCTCATGGTGTATAATTAAGTATTTTGTTAGGATAAATGATAGTAACCTAGTTTTGAACATTGCTTTTAATTAAAAGGTAAAATCACCAATTGATTTTGTGAATTGTTTTTACTTCTATTCTTAATGCTTGAATTAATTGGCTACTAATTAATTGATTTCATGAACAATAATTACATAGAGATGCGGATTATTTGTTTAGACCACGTAATAAAAATCAGTAATTCGTATAAAATGTAGAGATACTTATGTTAATTATTACGGTCGTTACATGGATTCTTAGAACATAATTACGTTTAACTAAGATTGATTCACCTAGAGATATGTAATTGAATTAGTTAAATAGACTTAATGAGAAATCAAGAGGTGTAAATTGAATACATTAGAAGAATTCGATCAGGTAAACATAATTGTATAAAACTTGGTGATTGAGATTAAGAAGATAACTATGGTGAACTCATGAATCCTAATACTTAAATCATCATACTAAAAATCACTTTTACTTGTTTCAGTATATTTAAAATAGAAAATCACAAAAAAGGAAAAATAACTACATTTGTTTTCGATCAAATTGAAGTTAGAAATTATTGAATCAGTTATTAGATAGTAGTTTCTGTGGGAACGACATTAGGACTCATAGGTTACCAACATTGCAAGATGAGACATTAGCAACATGTATTTAAAAATATTGTCAAATCTCAATTATGTTAACATTGGACAACATACAATTATTAGAATATTGCGATAGATCTTTTTAGCAGCATTTAATTGATGAATATTTTATTTTGCATGTTGTAAAAGACCATTTTTGTTGTAGTGGGTCTTTAATTAGTATTATGACTTTTAATTTTTATAATTATTTTTAATTTGTGTCAATATCTAGAGTTTAGTCATCATCTAAATTTTAGTTATTGCTTTAAATATGGGTTGTAAGGTTTAATAATGATTGATTTTTTTTAGAATTGAAATATTAATTGTTGAGATCTTCCCCAATTTTCATAAGTTCTCGTTATTGATATTTAAAATCAATGAGTTCAAATTCTCTGAAGTCGTATGCAAATCAAATATTTTTTTATGCATAGATTATTGATATTCTTAAGAATCAACAGAAACTACAAGGCAATTATTTTGTGGTATTCATTTGGAAACAACATAACTTTGACCGCATGTTAGTAAATAGTTTTTATGCTTCTGCCACTCCGGACATTCTCCCAACACCATCTTTGTCACCTTCATCTCTCTTTTGTCCTAGCGACTCCACTTGTAGTAATTAATTTCCTATTATCATTTGTCAATTTAGCAACCAACAAGGTGACAAAGCAAACAAGTGCTACAAACAATTTCCTTATCTCTACATGTCTAGGGAGATATCAACCATACTGTCATGCTCCGTTAGGATATTGGATTGAGGATTCTAGATCCCTACACCATATTTCCTCTAGTATCTCTCTCTCTCTCTACCAAAACAATGGCGAACGTAGATATTTTGAGTTAGGGACCGAATTAAACATGTACAGATCGAATGATTTGTTCTTGATTCTTGAACGATTCATACTTGACCGAATTAAACATTTTTTTCTATCACTTTAAATTTTGGTCAAAGAAAATAAAATTTGGAATTATAAGTTACTATTGTCTACCACTGGTTACTTTTCAATTTTTAAAGGCAAAAATAACTTAAGTTGATGTGTCTGAAGGTCACACAAGTGGAGGTGGCATTGGAAATTCAGTGGCAAATGAGATGCACGACACTACACCAAAAAAGGGCTTTTGCAACACTTAAAAGGCAACATTTGTGAATTAAGTGTTGCTAAAGGAGTCTATCGCAACATTTTAATAAGTGAATGTTGCAATTGATTAATGTAATTGAGCTATGGCAACATTTTTTTAAGTAAATGTTGCTAATATTGTCCTTTTGCAACGTTTTTTAAACGTTGCGATAGACTTACCTTTTTGCAACGTTTTTTAAACGTTGCGAAATGGAAAGCCTTTTGCAACGTTTTTTAAACGTTGCGAAAGGAAAGTCTTTTGCAACGTTTTTTAAACGTTACGATATGCTTTCCTTTTCGCAACATTTAAAAAACGTTGCGATTGCCTTTTTTTCTTTTTTTTTATAACAATGCAAACGGACCCGACCTCACATATTAAACAAAAAATAGACCCAAAATAGGTGGAAAAAACCAATGGCAAACCCTAGCCAATCGCACTCACAAATCTCCCCAATCTTCCCAGTCATAGATGAATGGAAAATCCAATACACAAATCCCATGTAGCGAGCCTTGATCACTACAAGAAAAATGATATTTAGCAACTAATATTTCAACGACCAAAGCAATCTGGTCGTTAGAAATTATTTTCAACGACCAAATTATATGTTTCGTCGTAGAAATTGGATGACGAAGAATCGAATTTTAGATTAGTTGAAAATATCTTACAACAACCGAAAAACTAGTTGTTAAATCTATATTTTGAACGACCAAATTAAAATTGGTCGTTCTAAGCAGGCGCCAAGTAAAATATTTTCGCCAAAATATTTGTTCATAATCAACGACAACAAAATTAATTGTTAAAGACACAAATAATATAGTAAATATTCAACGACTATAATAGCCGATCGCTAATATAGCAAAACAATAACTAATTTTATTTCATTGTTGAAATTAAAGGAAAACTCGACATTTGACGATTATTTATTTAGTGGTCATTACAAGTGACATTCAACGACCGATTATGTTTTAGTCGTTGAAATTTATGACAACCTGATTACAACTTTACCTTGGTGCCAAAATAGTTTTCAGCACTCAACGACTAAAAAGACACAGTCGTTGAAGGTGACATTTAACGACCGATCAAGTGTTGTCGTTGAAAGTTTTTGAAAAAAGTAAATTATGCGTGATTTTATTCTGTTTTAATTTATTTGTTTCCATCCTTATCATATTTCCTTAATTCAAATATATATTTTGTCGACAAAAATATTTGACATATTTTTAGGCTAATAATCTAACAATTTTTTTTTCAATTACTATTTCAATATTTTTAATTTTAATCCCCACAAAATATATATTTGAATTTAAAAGATAAGCAAAAAGAAAAAGAGAAAAACCTTTTTTTTTTTGTTAAGAAACTCCAAAAGTCAAAACCCTCGGTGCACCACCTCATTACGTTTTCCACTCTCTTTGCCTCCAAAGTTTTTCCCCAAAATTTTAATTCCCTCTCTTTGCCGTCTTCTTTGCCTCCAAAAATCTTTCACTGAAATTATTCATTCTCTTCCTTTGTTACATTTGCTTAATTGGCTCAAACCTAATTCAAATTCTTCAATTGATGGACAGTATATCATAACAAATGTCGGCTTAATCTATAGATTTCTGCGATATTCTTCAATCAGTCTTCCAAGTATGCCCATTCCAATTTTATATCAAATATCAAAGTTTGTAGTTCATTCCATTAATATATGTCATCGTCCATACACAGATCACATATTGTTTGCTGCCAAAACTAATTGTTTTGATTTTTTATTGTTGATAATGTTTGGTTTTAGGTTTCCGTTTTTGGGCATTTTCTTGTGCAGACAGCTTTTTGCATAATGTTTGATAAATGTTTGGTTAATAACATATAAAATACGTTAAGGTGTAATTTGGAATCTTCATTTCAGACCCTATGTATTGAGTTTTCAAAAGCCCCTTCATTTCAAAATGGTCGCATGTAATGTCTTTTATTGTCCTAATCGTCGTGAAATTTGGTTAATAATTCTATTATGTTTTAATCAGACTCTCTCTGGACCAGTAACTGATCCTTCCCAAGTGGAACTATGATGGTTCTAGCACAGCTCAAGCCCCTGGTGAGGACAATGAAGTCATTCTGTAGTAAGCTTTCTTCACCTACCCTTTGTATTCATAAGTATAATTTCTTCGAAGGAACTTTCTTTTCTTTGAATTATTTGTTTCCTAAGTGGAGTAATATTAGTTTTCTCAACGTGTATTTAGTCCTCAGGCAATATTCCCTAATCCATTCAGGAGAGGAAACCACATACTTGTGAGTGCTTTTCTGTCTATTAAAATTTTCTAATCCTTCTTATTTTCATTCAAATATCATTTTTTTCTTTCGATATGTATACATAGGTGATGTGTGATACTTACACTCCGGTTGGAGAATCGATTCCAACGAACAAGTGGTATAATGCAGTGAAAACATTTAGCTTGATCACCCAATAATTCCATTCCTAAATCTAAAAGATATTGCTGGCAAGGACAAGTTTCAGGTACATATAATGATAATTTCTTTTTCAAAGGTGACAATTTCCTACATGACTTTAGATTGTTATTGACACGATATTCAATTAGCATGTGAGGGTTTAAGGCAAACGGATTCATGTCAAAATGAGGTTAACTCGTTTTTTACATAAAATCTGCATACAAGTTGTTTTGGCTTGCAGGTCATCTTTAGAGACCAATTATTTTGCATTTAACTAACTGGTGAGTCGTGAAAATAACCCTCAAACTGGCCAGTTTTTAGGCATGGATTATTTTACATTTGATTAATTGGTGAGTGGTGACAATAATCCCCAAACTAGCTGATTTTAACCTATTAGAAAGGGACCTTAGAAATTTTCTTTAGTGAGTGGAAACCTTGTGAAGTTGGTGGGTTAGAATATGAGTTGTTGACATGAAATAATTCATTTATATAACATAGGTTGTGTCTAGCAGCGATGGTATTTATCTTCATATCCATTGTGGATCGACACAATCCATTATAAGAAAGGGTCATTGCAGAAATGTCTATTTTAGGTATGACATTATTCCTCCTTCAACCAATAAGCATGCTATCTGAAATTATCCCCAGTTAGCATGATAGGAATTCAACATTTACAAAAATGCTAATATGAGTAAATATGAGTAAACATAGACTTGTGCAATTTAATGAAAATTTCAAATTTCTTGGAGTTTTTAATTGCAAGAAACACAAGGATCAAGAAAATCCAATGCAAAGCACTATTTCTGAGAAATACCCACTTCTTCAAATACTAAAATAAATCCTCTATCCAGTCTTTGATATTTACTTTCTAAATTTTTTTATTATTGAGTTTTAAGTTCTTCTGTTGAGTTTTGCAGTCTTTTGGTATTAGGTTAGGTTGGGTCAAGATATGATTGTGGTAATTCCAATTAGGTGCTTTGATTTAGAGAGAATTTTGTTTTATAAATTTAAGAGCTCTTGAAGCCTTCTGGATTGTGTGATGATTCAATTCTAGCCTTTGGTTTGATGCCTTGGGATTCTAGATGTGATGCCTAGTTTTCTTATTCCTCTTTTCTGTTTGCAAAGAAAACAATGGTCAAGGAATCCAGAATTTGGAAAAGTATTTCTTCTTGAAAACCCACAAGGAGATGAAGGAGTAGTTGCAGAAGAATTAAGTGGTTTAATTATTTTTCCTTTCCTTTGTGGGAACTAGTATTTAGGTGGCGTTGTATCACATTCTAATATTCAAGTGTATGGATTCAAATATTTATAATGAAATTATCAATTTTTATGCAATACCAAAATTTGTTCAGAATGAGTTATTTTAATTTTGCGAGTTAATTTACATATATTGCTTTAAAAAAAAAAAAAAAAGACTAAAACGTTGCAAAAAGTCCCCTTTTGGCAACGTTTTATAAACGTTGCAAAATTTTCCTTTTTGCAACGTTTTTAAAACGTTGCAAAAAGTCCCCTTATGGCAACGTTTCAAAAAGTCCACCGCTCTACGACAACACTGAGATTTGCAACATATGAAAAAAAAGTTGCAAAAACCTTTCAGCAAAGTTTTTTGAACGTTGCAAAATGGCCTTTTTTCTTGTAGTGCGATGACGTAGTGACAATTACTTTGCAAGAGTGTCTGAGCATATTGGTGGCAAAAGATGTAAAATTAGGTTTTAATTAGTTGAAAACTTAATTGAGAAGTGAAGATTTGTAATAGATTTGATAATTTGTAGAGAAATTATAGGCAAATTTTGAAGAATTAGGAGAGTTGGGTTTTGGTAAAAGGTGTGAGGGAGAGAGTGAGAGAAAATGCTTAGATCTATTGTTATTTTACCTCTGTTTGGTGGGGAAGGCTCTGATCTGCGGCGTGAACACAAATGATGTCTAAGAAATGCCACTACTACACCATCATGTTTTCAGCGATCCACCTTTCCTAATGCTACCTGACTCTCTAGCACAGTCAACTCGATCATCCATCCATCAAGATTACTAAGCCCCTGTTTGGTATTGATTAAAATCAGATTTTAATATAAGTTAAAGTCAAACAATCAACATTAATCATATATTTTTATGGATCTCACAATTTTTTAACTACACGTTTCAAATTTTTTTTTATCAAAATCTCTACTAAAAAAATAATTTTATTCCCTACCAAACAAAGGCTAAGTTTCATTTAAGGTGAGGTATCAGCAAATTTATTTTCCCACTTCGTTTGCCTATAAGAGCTACTGGCTCCTATTTAGAGCAGGGGGACTCAAATAAAAATTTTCTTATATGCGATTTGAAAAAAATAAAAAAATCTAATCAATCCGTCATATTGCTCATTAATGCACCTAATTCTAATCATCACTCGTCAACCTTCAGAAATCATCACCTCACTTTCTCATGTGGAGGATCTTGTTGTGGAACAAGAAGTTGAGTTGTCAGTTATATGTTGTTTAATAGATTTATATTATGACTTTATAATAGCTCCCATTTGAAAGGACTTAGCCTAGAAATGCCAATAGAATACTTCATCTCAAATTTTATTCTGTGATTATTGTGGTTTTGTTTGTATTTAGATTTATAATGTATTTATTGCTTGTTAGATAGATATTTTATAATCAATAAACCAGTGATGTTAAAGCAAACATGAAAAAAATATATGATAAGATCACAATTTAAAATCAAATCAAACTGTTGACTTATTTTTAAACCTTCCTAACTCCCGAAGGTAATTAATATGTATGCAATTATTTTAAATTTTAATTTCTTTTTGTTTATATAATAATTTGGTTTATTGATTAATTGATTAGTTTTTTTTTTTTTTTTTTTTTTTAATATGAATTCTAATTGAATATTTTGTGAGTAAAGACTAGACGAACCAAACTCTACCATCACAGCCATTTTGAGCCTGGGCTCCTAGAATCCCTAACTGACCTTACATTAGATGAGCCACCACAGGCTATTTCGAGTCTGGACTGGGTAGGCCACAAAAGTTTACACCACTAATATTGGGAAAATTCCACGTAAAGGACTATACAAAAAAGTATTTCTCGAAAACAAATCATGCTAGGTGTACAGGTAAAGTTTCAGAGATTTTTTACAAACTCCCACTTCGCATTTTTACATTGGTCCTTGACAAAAACACACAAAAAATGTATCATATAGATTTTGCCAACACAAATCAGTAAGCTACCTGCAAACAATCACTTTTTTATTTATATAATAAAGTGTTTCTCGAAAACAGGCCCATTTCTGTGGCGAGGTCAATGAGGCCTGTGCCTCAGGCCAAAATAGGAAGGGACCTTATTTTTGGCCCTTTTTTATGTATATTAAATGAAGTAAAAGGAAAATCAGATTTCCAATTTGAATTGGGTTTTTTTCTCTTCTTTCTCTGCCTCCGTTGCCTTCTTCTCCTTCGTCTTCTCCTCTTCTTTCTTCTCCTCCTCAACTGGTGGTGACGGGTGGAGACCGTGGAGTGGCATCAGACTTCTCCACCACAAGAATATGGTGACTGTGATGGGGATGAAGGGTTTTGCGGTAACAATAATGGGAGTGGTGCTTTACAATGAGGCCAGAAATAGGGCTAAAGGTACAACTCATTGACAGCAATTCTTGATTTAAATTAATGGTGCTCGAGATAAGATTATAGTGGTATGCCCCCTTTTTTGCCTTGATTAAGAAGAAAATTGTCAGCTAAAAAGTTAAAGATTTTGGATGATTCTCTTGTATAGGAAGATGGGGTGGAAAAATGTTTTGAGTTAATGCTCTTTTTCCATTTTGCTTTGCTTTTATATCATTGTTCTTGAATTGGGGGGTGTTTAAGAGAATAGCGTTGTTCTTTTACTTTCCCTTTCTGTAATTTGTATCTTATTTTGATGAAATTGGACCATATAGAAACAACTGTAGATTAGGTGATGGAACTTGGAAGGGATAGAAAATATTAGGGTTTGATTTCCAATTAATTTTGAATTTTGTTGAAGTTCAGTTCATGCGTTATTGCTCAGCTCCCTGAATTAAGGGTGATGTGATTGAGGAATGGATTGGGCCTATCACTAGCTTAATATTGAGCAATACTTGTTAAATCTGGAATTGGTCGTTTCTATTAATTTTGCATTTTAGTTGATTTTGGGTGGGGTGGGGGGCCTAATTTATTGATTTCGCCTTAAACCCCGTCAACCACAGAACCATCCCTGCTCGAAAATAGTTACAACTATTTTATTTATACAATAAAGTATTTCTCGAAATAGTTACAATTTTTTTTTATTCATAGAGTAGTGATTAATTGCAAAACAACCCTAACTGATATCTCAAGCCAAGTTTCGTAACCAAACTACGGAAAAGGGCAAAACTTTACAATATAAAAATGGAAAACTGGCACAAAAGGGCCCTAATCCATATGTGCAAATGGTCCATATTCTTTCATTTTTTTGGCAATGACCTTCTAAACCTTTTCGGTTTGAGCGCAAATAGTCATTTGACAATTTTCATCAACTCATGACACTAAGTTAGTGTAAGTGATAATACCCAAGTTTCCAATCAACTTTGGGGATAATTACTTTTGATTTAATATTAATGCGTTTATTTTGGCAAGATTTATTATGATATTAAATAATAGAGTTCATAGATTCAAGTTTCGGAGATTTGTATCTCACAATTACAAAGAGTTGTGATTGTGAGATACAAATTGCGTATGATTGAATCCTAAATCATCCGTGGTTGTAAGTAATAACGAGATACAAATATCGTTATTATGGATAGACTATCACGTGTGGCATTCCTTGTGAAGTAAGTAGCTAATCTCACAAACTAAAGTGTAGTGACACTTAAATGAGCACATGAATGTTTTGTTATAGAACAAAACATTGGAGATCCACTGGGAGATTCCACATGGAATAACTATCTGAATGTCGATGGTTAATCTCTAACGTTCAGTAGTAAAATTATTCATTCGACTTGAGATCATCGTAATACCTTATGTGGGGTCAGTCATACTTTAGTGATGTTAGAAGTTGCTTTGTCAAGGGCCGCTAATACGGCATCGTTCGGGTATGTCAAGAATCATGTGAAGATTGTGAATGATCAATAGATGATTCGTCACTCTTAAATAGTAAGAGTTTATGATCTACATTTCATCCAGTTAAATTGATAATGAAATTATTGGCCAAGGTGTACTCATAAGTCGAAAAGAAATTTTCGACTTACAAAAGATATGATTGATAATTGAGATTGACACATATCCATATCTCGTAATTGATCGGATCATATTGACGAATGGATTATAGTTTCACAATAAACGAGAAATGTCATACAACGTGACATTTCTCGTCACATGTGTTGTCCTGACACATTGCTAGATGTTAATTTGGAGCAACGGATGTGAATTAGTGATAAATCAAAATGGTGTTTTGATTTATCAATTTTGATTAGATCAAATTAATAATTCACGTCTTTAGACATCATAATTGGGAACCTAATGGGTCACACACAAAATGGGAACTAGAAGATTGAGATCTGTCAATTAATTAATTGGCAAATGTTGGATAATTAATTAATTAGACTGGTTATTAATAAGCCCGAATTAATTAATTAATTTATGGATCAGATTTAATTAATTGGATTAATTAAATATTGGACCGGATTAAGTTGTAGAACAAGCTAGGCCCATTTGGGCTTATATAAATAAGTTACTAGGGTTTTAAAACTGTAAGGATTTTTCATTATTATTCTTGCTAGCACAAGAAATAAAACCTTGGTTTTTCTCTCTCAATATTGTTCTCTGTGTGAATACTATTGGAGGTTCGGCAATTGGACAGTTGTGGGAGGCAGATCAAGATTGCTGGAGTAGAAGGAATAGCAAAAGAGTTTGCAGATTTCACAAAAGGTACAATTTATATCTAAATATAAAGCAGATCCTTGGTGGGAATTGAAAATTGTTATATTTCCATTGTACATGTTTAAGTAAATTCTCAACAGTGGTATCAGAGCCTACTTTTTGCTTGCTAGAAATTATTTTACATGTTAACGCAGTCAAAAAATTGATTATCCATGTTATTCATGAATCTAGCAATTAGAAAATTTATTTATTTTTTCTTTTCTTCAAAATCTGTTTTGAAAGAAAAATAATAATAATAATAATAAAATAAAAAAATGCACCGAAGGGTTGCGGGGCGACAGTAGCCGGACCGACTGCTGCAGTTGCGGAAAGCTGCCACAGGAGACTAAGGGGGCAGCGGCGGTTGCCGCCACTAAAATCAAACAAAAAAAAATTGGTTTTTTTCTAGTGTTTCCATTTCGGGTGAATGATTTGAGGACGGGGGCTTTTGTGCAATTTTTGAAATTGTGAGTCCCCTCCTGCAATTTCGTTTGAGGGTCACAGTGTAATATTAAAAGAAGTGACTTATTCTGCAATTTTCAAAATTGCAAGATCTGGTTTAAAATTTTGATAACGGGGTCAATGTGCAATTATTAACTGAGGGACCTTTATGAAATTCTAGAAATTTTGAAGGTTCTGTTAATAATTTCAAAAGGGGTGAGTTTACAATTTTCAAAAAGAGTTTTGAATTTAAATTTTAAGATGGTTTTAAATTTGTTTTTCAAATGGGTTGGACCTAAAATTACAATTTTGACCCAATTAAAATTTTAATTGAAATTCTCGACTTTTATATTTTTGTTAAAATTAGATTTTAACTTAAATATTAAAATCGAACCCTAAATTGAATTTTATTTTATTTAGGAGTCTTATCCTAATTTAAAATATTTATACAATTATAATTAGAGTCGGACTCTAATTTTGTATTTAATTAAAATTTGATTTTAATTAAATTATTCACCCTAATATATTCTTGAAATTAGAATTAGATTCTAATTTGACATTTAATTAGAATTTGATTTTAATTAAATTATCCAGCCCTAAAATTCCTTCTTGAAATTAGAGTTGGACTCTAATTTGGTATTTGATTAAAATTTGATTTTAATTAAATAAGTTCACCCTAAATATTGGAATTGGAGTTTGACTCTAATTTTGCTATTTAATTAAAAATTGATTTTAATTAAATGTTTCCGCCCTATATTATGAAATTAGAGTTGGTCTCTATTTCAGTATTTAATTAAAATTTGATTTTAATTAAATAAACCCGTTAATTAAATTAATTGATTAATAATTATTTAATTGTTTTCGATCCATTTGTCTAAATAGTTTAGAGACCTTTAATTGATAGATTCTTGAAACATGTTTGCATATAATATTAGATATTATATAGGAAAATTTTATATGATGAATATTTATTAGTAGATGATTATTGACTTGACCATGTGGATGTGTTGAATGAATAGTTTAATTCTTGTTGTTTTATGAGTCTGCGAGTCCAATTTCATTTAGGCATGCGTGCCAACAATTTTAGGATATAAGTTGTAGTTGATCTTATTGAAGACACATGAAGAGGAGGAAACCATCTAAATGGCACATTGATAATAATTTAATGCAATACTCCCTAGGAATTGACCAACCATTCTTCTTTTTGGCTCAGGAAGACTTGATAGAATTACTCCATATTCATCTATAATTATTATATTGATGAGACCTATGCATGAGAAATCCATCACTAAAATATTAAGTCAGTTTTATTACTCGCCTTCCATCATTATAGTGAAAAACTTAAATAGTCTCAACTTGTTGAGTACACTGTTGAGAATTTACTTAACATGCACAGCAAAAAATTAAACAATTTTTAATTTCCACCAAGGACCTGCTTTGTGTTTAGATAGAAACTCTGATTGAAACTACACCTTTATTCAGATCTGCAAACTCCTTTACTATTCCTGTAATTCCAACAATCCTGATCTGCCTTCCACAACTGTCCAATTGTTCAGCCTCCAATGGAATCCACACAGGGAACAAGAATGAGAAGGAACTAGGGCTTACTTTTCTTGTACTAGCAAGAATAATGAAAATTCATTAACTATTTTTAAACCCTAGCAGCTTATTTATATAAGTCCAAACGGACTTGGTCCGTCTTTTAAACTTAACTCGGTCCAATATTTAATTAATCCAATTAATTAAATCTAGTCCATGAATTAATTAATCTAATTAATTAATTCGGACATATTAATAAGCAATCCAATTAATTAATTATATAATGTTTGTCAATTAATTAATTGATATATCTCATTCTTCTAGTTCTCCTTTTGTGTATGACCCATTAGGTTCCCAATCACGATATCTAACGACGTGAAATATCATTTTGATCTAATCAAAATCGATAAACCAAAACATCCTTTTGATTTATCACTAATTCACATCCGTTGTCCTAGATTAACATCTAGCAATGTGTCAGTGCAATACATGTGACGGGAAATGTCACGTGGGATGACAAAATCAAACTCGTTCATTTATCGTGAAACTATAATCCCTTCGTCAGTATGATCTGATCAATCACGAGATATGGATAAGTGTCAAGCTCAATTATCGATTATTCTTTTATTCTACTATTAAGTCAATGTAAGTCGAAAACTCATTTTCGACTTATGTGTACACCTTGGCCAAGAATTTCATTATCAACTTAACTGGATTAAATGTAGATCATAATCTCTTACTATCTAAGAGTGACGAATCTTCTATTGATCATTCATAACCTTCATATGATTCTTGACATACCCGAACGATGTCGTATTAGCGGCCCTTGGCAGAGCAACATCTAACACCACCAAAGTGTGACTGTCCTCATATAAGGCACTATGATGACCTCAAGTCAAATGACTAATTCCACTACTGAACGTTAGAGATTAACCACTGATACTCAAATAACTATTCATGTGGAATCTCCCCTGCGGGTTTCCAATGTTTTGTTCTATAACAAAACATTCACGTGCTCATTTAAGTATCACTATACTTTAGATTGTGAGATCAGCTACTTATTTCATAAGTAAGAAAAGCCACACGTGATGGTCTATATGTAATAACGATATCTACATCTCTTTCTTACTTACGACCATGGATTATTTAATATTCAATCAAACGTATTTTGTATCTCATAATCACAACTCCTTGTGATTAACAAATTACCAAAACTTGAATTTACAGACTCTATTATTTAATATCATTAATTAGAATATTAATTTAAATAAATAATAGATCTTGCCAAAATAAATGCATTAAACATATTAAAAAGTGTTTACAACCTAAATCGATTGGACCTAGGGTATAACACTTACAAACTCCCACTTGCACTAGATCCAATCACTCATATATCTAATATCATAAGCCTCACATGACAATCATGCTTATGCTATGACAATGGCTTTGTCAATGGATCTGCAATGTCATCATCCGTGGGAACTCGCTATATCTTCACGTCATTTCTTTGTATAATCTCCCTAATGAGATGATATCGCCTTAGCACATGTTTGGATCGTTGATGAGACCTCGGTTCCTTCGCTTGTGCGATGGCTCCATTGTTATCACAATACAAAGGTATGAGATCAACAATGCTAGGAACAACTCTCTGTTCATTAATGAATTTCTTGATCCAAACAGCTTTCTTCGCTGCTTCAGAAGCAGCAATGTACTCGGCTTCTGTTGTTGAATCAACAGTTGTCTCCTGTTTGGAACTTTTCCAACTAACCGCTTCATTGTTGAGAGTAAACATATATCCAGATTGAGATTTGCGATCCTTGTCAGTTTCATGAACCTTTAGTTCATCTCCTCCATACATCAAGAACACATATTTAGTCATTCTCAAGTATTTAAGAATGTTCTTAACTGTTATCCAATGTTTTTTACCAGGGTTTGCTTGAAACCTGCTCGTAACACTTAAAGCGTATGAAACATTTGGTCTCGTACATAGCATTGCATACATGATAGATCCTATCGCTGAAGCATAAAGAATCTTATCCATGTGACTCCTTTCATCATGTGTTTTAGGACATATCTTTTGAGAGATAAATCTCATGTGACATGGGATATAATTCCCTTTTGGACTATTCCATGTTAAATTTTCTCAAGGTTTTATCTATGTACAAAGATTGGGATAAACTAAGCAATCTTTTAGATATATCTCTATAGATCTTAATTCCCAAGATATATGTTGCTTCTCCCATATCTTTCATGGAGAAATTCTTTGACAACCCCAATTTTAATGAGTGAAGTATTGGGATGTCGTTTCCCATTAATAATATGTCATCTACATATAATATAAGGAATACGACAGGGCTCCCACTTGTCTTCTTATAAACACATAGTTCATTTTCATTTTTGATAAAATCTAACTCTTTGATTGTCTCATCAAAATGAAGATTTCAGCTCCTAGAGGCTTGCTTCAACCCATAAATGGATCGATTAAACTTACATACTGTAATACCCCGAATTTCACATCACATTTGGCCAATATGATTCATGCATGCTATTTACAATGTCATTTCCATCCATTCTCCTAATTGCATTTTTTTTTAAATAATTGTACATTTGATTATTTAGAGCATGAGATCCTTATATGGTGTTAGCCTTCGACTCCTCGACCTAGGTTATGAATTCTACATTGAGCGATGATAGAGAAGCTAGGTTAATCTATATGTGGAAGATTGACTTGTTAAGCGATTGGAACCTTGAAAGGTTGGAATTAGTATCGATAACGGTTATAGTTTTCCATTCGGTTGATCAAGGTCACCATAAATCCTAAATCGGTAATTGACCTATATGGGACATGAAGCATGAAGTGACATGATCACTACACAATAATATGGGTGTTATATGATGTTATAAATGTTGAGGTGCCAATCGTTGAAATCGATCGAAAATCGGGTATCAATCGGATAAATAATTAAATGAATGGTTGAGAAGTAATGCTATAAAATATTTTGGGATCTTAGGGCAGGTCAGTTGGATGGTAAACACATTAATATAAGCCAAGGATACTTGAAATTAACCTGCAATGATATGTACAAAATCAGATTTTAATCCTAAGAGCCCACCTCATGCTTAGTCACCTCATATTTGTTGATTTATCCTTGTAATGGTAAATTCCTTCACTCTTAAGCATTATCTACATCTACCACTTCTTTAAGACCTCAAATATGTGACATATTATCCATAAATGTCATACAAACCGCCCAAGGAGTGATACAAAAGCAGAATGTAACTAGGTGACACATTTTACTTGGCATGTGATGATTTGTCAATTTAACATCAAGTTCCTTCAACCTTAAGGCTTCTATCACGTTTTCTAAAGCCTTGTCACCTTATATTGGATATATATATTTTATAAGTCACATAAGGGTCCAAATATAGGATAGGAAGAGTGAAGTATGGCTGCTTGAAGCCACATCATGCTTGGACGCCTCATGCTTGGGGAAATTTGTCCTTTAACCACCAATTTCTTCATCCTTAAGTATCAAGCACGACCCCAACCCTTAAGACCCTTTATATAGCTCCTAAAGAGGACACGTAACCCCAAAGTTTCGTCAAGTTATCCTCAAGTGAACCAAGTGAAGAGGAAAACAAAAGTCTAGCACTCTTAAGTACACATTTCAACCAAAACTACTCCAAGTTCTAAGGTAAGATACTTTCTATGCTCAAGTGGTGGGATTTCGTGGTAATATTTATGCTTAAGCTATGCATGAAAACCATAATATGAAAGTTGTGGACAAGTCCACAAAGTTATATATCTATTTATGCCTTAGGACAAGTCCGAAGGGCATCGACAAGCCGGGATGTGCATGTGTTTGAATGCTTTCTTTTGTGTAGTATTAACATGTTAAATCCATGCATGGTATCTTACTGAGTATACATTATACTCATATTATTTTATACTAAATTTTCAGATCCATAATTGTTGAGTTGGTGGAAGTCAGTCGGCATACTCAATAATGGGTTAAGGACAAAGTTATTTTGTATCGAAATTTCCTATTCGTATGTTTTGTTTGAAGACTTTTTTTCATATGTTTCTTGTGGTATTATATATAAACATGTACAAGACATGATGTAATATGGTACTGGAAGTAAATTCTGTAATCATATCTTTCACGTTATGCTAAGAGGTAATTTTATAGACCTTTTCCTGCAATGATAAAAGAGGCAGAAATTGGACAGGTTTTTAGGGTCAATTCAAAATGCTATTACTAGTTGTATAAACACCTATTGGAGACTCTAAAAATACTTATGAGTCCCTATTTGAGTTGTCTTAATATGAGCACAAGAATCACTCAATTTGGATATCTGTGACCTGAGATATAAATTTTTAAGCGTCAAAAGGTCAATATGAAGTTTCTGTGCAGTACCTCACTGTTTTTAGTAAAACGTCTATATCATAGTATCTTGGAAATTTTCCATATTTTAACATCGGAAACTACTTGGAAATATCTTTCAAATGCTATAGATTTCATAGAAAACAGAGTTCGAATGAATTTTATAAAAATATTTAAACTGGCTGCCCTAATTAGCCGTGACAGCACTGAGTTCATACATATAAAGAATACTTTCGGGTTAGCATGCACTTCTGCTGACCATTAAATTTTACAAAGATATTTTACTATAAATTGAAAATAAGTTTCCAGTATGTATTACATTTTATTTAAGAGTTTTTACATGTAGCAAAGACAGAAGTTATTATGCTTAGTAAGTGACACTCGAAACTTAAGTTCGGGGTGTCACACATACCTCGTTGGCTTCTTTGGACTCAAAACCTTCAGATTGTGCTATGTACACTTCCTCTTGTAGGTTTTCATTATAGAAAGCGGTTTTGACATCCATTTGTCATATCTCATAATCATGGTATGCAGCAATTGCAAGCAAAATTCGGATGAACTTCATGCTGCTATAGACGAAAAAGTTTCATCAAAGTCAACACCTTGTCTTTGTATGTAACCTTTTGCTACCAACCTTGCTTTGTATGTATGGATATTCCCATCCACGTTGACATTTTTCTTGTAAACCCATTTACAACCTAGGGGTTTTATCCTATCAAGAGGGTCGACCAAGGTCCAAACCTTGTTTTCATACATTGAGTTCATTTCGGATTCTATAGCCTCTTGCCTTCTCTTTGAGTCAACTTTTGACTTTGCTTCTGCGTAATTAGTAGGCTCATTATTCTCGATTAATAATACTTGATTAGTAATCGTGAATTCGTACATTTTGGGAGGTTGAATGGTCCTACTTGATTTACGCTGAGCCAGAGTGTCCTCAGATATCTCTATATCCTAATTAGGAGTCTGTCCCTCAGTAGGCGTGGGATCGGACTTAGGCTCATCTAATAGGTCAACAACATCCGTGGATTCATGAACTTTTTAAGTTCTAACTTGCTCCCACTGCCCTCTCCTAGAATAAACTCTTTCTCTAGGAATATGGCATGTCTTGAGACAAACACCTTCTTCTCAATGGGATTGTAGAACTGTATCCAATTGTTTCTTTTGGATACCCCACAAATATGCATTTATTGGACTTAGTCTCAAGCTTATCCGATTCAGACGCTTCACATAAGCGTCATAGCCCTATACTTTCATATGAGATAAGTTGGGTCTTTTTCTTTTCCATAACTCGTATGGAGTTTTGTCGACCGATTTAGATCCGACACGATTTAGTGTGCAACACACAGTAATTAGTGTATGACCCCAAAACGATTTTGGAATGTTTGCATGGCTCATCATTGATCGCACGGTTCCTCCGTTTAGATATACCATTATGTTGTGGTGTATATGGTGGAGTCCATTGCGAGAGAATCTCATTCTCTTTTAGATAATCTAAAAATTCTCCTTTCAGATATTCTCGACCTTGATCTGATCTTAGTGTAAGAATATGTTTACCTGTTTGTTTCTCTACTTCAAGCTTGAATTCTTGAACTTTTCAAGCGCTTCATACTTGAATTTCATCAAATACACAAAACCATATCTAGAATGATCATCAGTAAATGTGATGAAGTATGAGAAGCCACCTCTAGCAGTTATTAACATGGGTCCACATATATTACTATGTATTAGACCCAATAATTGTGCAGCTCTTTCTCCCTTTCCAGTAAAATGAAATTTGGTCATTTTGCCTAATAGGCACGATTCACATTTGTCAAATAATTCAAAATCAGTTGACCAAGAATCCATCTTTATATAACTTGGAAATGCGTTTCTCATTGATGTGACCTTGTTTGTAATGCCAGAGATAAGAATTTTTTAGATTATCACTTTTATGCCTTTTATTTTCTATACTCATAATAGATAACTTACTATCAAGAATATAAATGTCATTTTGTAATATGCCACAAGCATAAAAGATCTCATCTTTATAAAACAAACAACGATTGTTCTTAACAATAATTGAAAAATCATTCATGTCCAAACATGAAATAGAAATAATGTTTTTAGTAATGGCAGGAACAAAATAACAATTTTCTAATTCAAATACTAAGCCCGAAGGCAATGGTAAGAAGTATGTCCCTACAGCTAATGTAGCAACTCTTGCGCCATTTTCCACTCATAGGTCAACTTCTCTTTTCTGCAGTGGTCTACTTTTCTTTAGTCCTTGCATATTTATACAAATATGATATTCACATCCGTATCTAATACCCAAGAAGCTAATGAAGTAGACATATTAACCTCGATAACAAAAATAGTTGAAGTAGAAGCTTCAGAAGACTTCTTTCCCTTCAAGCTTGCGAGGTAAGTCTTGCAGTTCCTCTTCCAATGACCTTTCACTCCACAATGATAGCACGGGTCATCAAATTTGGTATTGTCCTTGTTTGCTTTAACTATTTTGAAAGTGCCCTTAGCCTTCTTGGATGTTTTCTTAAAACTAAAGTCTTCCTCTTAGTGCCCTTGGAGGATTGAATGGCTAAGACATGCCCAGTATTCGCTATGACATTGGGCTCAACAGTCTTAAGCATATTAAGCAACTCAGGGAGTGTGCATTCGATCTTATTCATGTTCATGATAAACTATGAATAACTATCTGGCAGAGATTGTAGAACCAAGTCAACACTTAGCTCGTGATCCATTATGAAACCTAATTGACCAAATTTCTTAATAAAGCCAATCATTTTCAGCACATGAGCATCGACTAAAGATTCCTTTGCCATTTTACTCTGGTACAGTTGCTTGGAAGTATCATATCTTTCCACACGTGATTGTTCATCATACAACTCCTTGAGACGAAAAATCATAGTGTAAGCATCCATACCCTCATGTTGCTTTTGCAACTCAGGTGACATGCTGCAGTACTATCATCATCACTGTGTTTGTTGTAAGCAGTCACCTCTTCTTCAGTAGAGTTTTTAGTAGGTACCCCTGTTAGGCACAATGACCAAATCTCCTTTTATTTAAAAGGTAAAAATCTGCAGAATTGCTGGATCTAATATATAGTGATGTATGTAGATCCATGTCGATTAATGCTAGATACATTTCTTTTATTTTATCACATTTACTGATAACTATTTCAGAAATGGTCATGTATACTTGATGAAACTCAAACGTGAAACTCTTGAAAGGTTCAAGGGATTCAAGTTTAAAGTAGGGAAACAATTAGGTAAAGACATTCTCACACTAAGATCTGATAGAGGTGGAGATATCTTAAAGATGAAGTTTTAGATTATCTAAAAGAGAATGAAATTCTCTTGCAGTGGACTCCTCACATACACAGCAACATAATGTTGTATATAAAAGGAGGAATCGTAAACTATTAGATATATTACGATTAATAAGAAGTCATACAACCTCCCAAAGACGTTTTGAGGTCATGCATTGATTGATATGTTCTACACTCTAAATCGTGTCCCATCTATGTTGGTTGACAAAATTCCATACGAGTTATGAAAAGGCAAAATGCCCAACTTGTCTCGTATTAAAGTTTGAGACTGTGACGCTCATAAAGCGCATTGAATCGGATAAGTTTGAGACTAAATCCGATAAATACATATTTGTGGAATATCCTAAATAGATAATTGGATATCAATTTTATAATCCCATTGAGAAGAAGATGTTCGTCTCAAGACATGTTAAACTTCTAGAAAAAGAGTTTATTCTAGGATAGGACAGTAGGAGTAGAATGGATCTTGAAGGAGTTCAAAAATCCACAGATATGGTTGACCAAGTAGATAAATCTGAGTGTGATCCCACACCTGTTGATGGGCATAATCTTGATTTGAAAGTAGAGACTTCTAAGGACACTTCAGCTCTATATAAATCTTATAGGATCATTCAACCTCTTAGAAGGTATGAGTTACTAATCAAGCATTATTAATCGAGGATGATAAACCTATTGGTTACACAAAATAAAGTCAAGTGTTGACTTAAAAAGATGGCGAAAGGCCATGAAATCCAAGATGGACTCGATGTATGTGAACAAGGTTTAGATCTTGATCGACCAACTTGATGGGATAGAATCCATGAGTTGTAAATAGGTTTACATAAAAGGTCGACGTGGATGGAAACATCCATACATACAAAGCAAGGCTAATAGCAAAAGGTTATAAGCAAAGACAATGAGTTGGTTTTGATGAAGCCTTCTAGTCTATTATCGTGCTAAAGTCCATTCAGATTTTGCTTGTAATAGCTACATACCATGACTATGAGTTATGACAAATGGATGTCAAAATTATATTCCTTAACAGAAACCTGCAAGAAAAAGTGTACATGACACGACTCGAAAGTTTTGAATCCAAATATGCTTACAAGGTATTTTAGCGTAATCAATTCTTATATGGATTGAAGCAAGCCTCTTGGAGCTGAAATTTTTGAATTGATATAAAATAAATATTTGATTTTATCAAAAGTGAAGACGAATTGTGTGTTTACATGAAAATAGTGGGAGGGTTGTCGCATTCCTAATATTATATGTATAAGACATATTATTAATAGGAAACGACATCCCTACATTTCAATCATTGAAATTGTGGTTGTTTAATGATTTCTTCATAAAGATATATGAGAAACAACTTGATCTATATAGATAGATCTAGAAGATTACTTAATTCATCGCAATCTACAGAAATAAATTTTTGAGAATTTTAAATGGAGAAAATGAATTGAGAGTTCATGGATACAGTGATGTTAACTTCTGGTCAGACTAGAATGGTAGCAAATCTCAATCAGGATATTGGTTTACTCTTAAATAGTGTGTTGAAAACGTTCCAAACAGGAAACCATCGTTAATTCAATAGCTAAAGCTTTATACACTAAAAATTGTGGTATGGGTCAGGAAGTTCTTTAATAAACTTGAAGTAGTTCCTAACATTGTTGATCACATACATTTGTATTATGATAACAATGGAGCTATCGCACAAGCGAAGGAACTAAGGTCTCATCGATGATCCAAAAAGGTATTGAGGCGGTATGATCTAATAGGAGAGATAATACAAAAGAATGACGTAAAGAAATAACGAATTCTCACAACTGATAATACTGCAGATCCACTGACAAAGAGTTGTCACAATATAAACATGATCGTCTTGTGAACTCTTATGATTGGATCTAGTGCAAGTGGGAGTTTGTAAGTGTTATGCCCTAGGTCCAATCAACTTTAGGGATAATTACTTTTGATATAGTTTAATGCGTTTATTTTGACAAGATCTATTATAATATTAAATAATAGAGTCCGTAGATTCATGTCTCGGTGATTTGTTAATTACAATGAGTTGTGATTGTGAGATACAATGATTGATACTTAAATCATCTGTGGTCGTAAGTAATAAAGATATACGGATATCGTTATTACGGATAGACCATCACGTGTGACATTCCTTACTTGTGAAGTAAGTAGCTGATCTCACAAGCTAAAGTGTAGCGACACTTAAATGAACACATGAATATTTTGTTATAGAACAAAACATTGGAGACCCGCTGGGAGATTCCACATGGATAACTATCTAAACGTCAGTGGTTAACCTCTAACGTTTGGTAGTGGAATTGATCCTTCGACTTGAAATCATCATAGTACCTTATGTGGGGACAGTCATACTTTGGTGATGTTGGAAGTTGCTCTGTCAAGGGCCGCTAATACGACATCGCTCAGGTATGTCAAGAATCATGTGAAGGTTATGATCTACATTTCATCCAGTTAAGTTGATAATGAAATCTTTGGCCAAGGTGTACTCATAAGTCGAAAAGGAGTTTTCGACTTACATTGACTTAATAGTGGAATGAAAGATATGATCGATAATTGAGATTGACACAGATATATATCGTAATTGATCGGATCATATTGACGAAGGGATTATAGTTTTACGATAAATGAATGAATTTGATTTTGTCATACCACGTGACATTTTTCGTCACATGTATTGTCCTGACACATTGCTAGATGTCAATCTGAGATGACGGATGTGAATTAGTGATAAATCAAAAGGGTGTTTTGATTTATCAATTTTGATTAGATCAAAATAATAATTCACATCGTTAGGTATCGTGACTGAGAACCTAATGGGTCACACAGAAAAGGAGAACTAGAAGATTGAGATCTGTCAATTAATTAATTGACAAACATTGGAAATTAATTAATTGGACTGCTTATTAATAGGTCCGAATTAATTAATTGAATTAATTAATTAATGGACCAGATTTAATTAATTGGATTAATTAAACATTGGACAAGGTTAAGTTGTAGGATGAGCTAGGCCCGTTTGGGTTTATATAAATAAGTTACTAAGGTTTTAAAACTGTAAGGGTTTTTCATTATTATTCTTGCTAGCACAAGAAATAAAACCCTGTTTTCTCTCTCAATATTGTTCTCTGTGTAGATACTATTGGAGGCTAGACAATTGGATAGTTGTAGGAGGTAGATCAGGATTGTTGGAGCAGAAGGAATAGTCAAGGAGTTTGCAGATTTCACAAAAGGTACAATTTCTATCAAATACAAAGCAGATCTTTAGTGGGAATTGAAAATTGTTATCTTTCCGCTGTGCATGTTGAAGTAAATTCCCAGCAGTTAACACAAATCTCTTAGATGATTAGAGTAAGTAAGGGTAATATTGTTCAGACACTACTAAAATATAGTTTAGTTGGAGTCCCATTTCAACAACTCTATAGCTAATTTCTTTCCCCATATCGGTATATTATCCAAGCGAATTTCATTTATATATCTTTGCTTGTAGAAATTCTTTTTACTTTAGAATGAATATCCCGTAGTCAAATCTACAAAATAATTGTGCTGTTACATTAATTCTCAATACTAAAATAATATAGTACTAACAAATGTGAAGGGAGTCAACCTTACCATTTCTTTGTTGAAGAACATCTTTCACATTCATAAATTTGAACTCTTTCGTACTATATTTTTCATTACTTGCAACATGCAATTTTATCAACAAAGGAATAACCTCATATTAGGGCAGAATGTAAGCTTCCAAAATGGCCATACAAATGTGACCCATCAGGCTATCAAACTTAAAAATTGTTCGTTCCTCCATATCGATTTGAAGTGCAGACCAATGGGGTCGTAAAGCGCATAAGAACAAAATGCATAAACTGTATAAATCAAATTACTAGCTTTATAACCAAATGTGAAATCGCCATGAAAGATAACTCTTCATTTCACATATTACTTTATAGTTTAATAAGATGAATTGAGTCCAAACCCAAGCACAAGATCCTATTTTTTTCCGCAAAACTTAGAAGACAGAAAACATCAAATTGGGAAAGAGTTAAACACAATGCGCCTCAACTCATGTACATATTTGGGCAAATAAACTAGAAAACTGTGAAACTTTTCTGAGTAAAACTAAAATATTGCAAAAATAACGAAAATACCTTTAAATTAAACAAACTCAAAACAGACCCCTAAACAATGGAATTTGACAAAATCATCAGACCAAAATGCGCATATCGAAATTGCTTTCGGATTGCATATACGGATGATTTTCTCTTTTAATTGATCAACATCATTCCAAGCACTTCAAAATAACTCGACCCTCATTTGTCATCCGGATAGAGAGGCTCATTATTTTTTTAAAACAACTCATAAAGATTTTCAATAATCCGTCCAAGTTTTCACCTCGATTTCTTCTACCATAGCTTGAACGAAAAGCACTTAAGTCGGCCCTTGCTCTTTCATACTCACAATAAAACTTGGAGTCTTGGTCATTGCACTTGAACACTTGACCTATGTTGCTTGAACGAGTTCTTGATGACTTTTTTTATATACTTTGTTCTTGACCTAGTTATCGACCCCATGAAAACATGTAAAGGATCATTTCCTAGCTTGTAGTCTATTATTCTCATCGTACCTCCCTTTCAAGAAGCATTCGACCTCCAACCTTCTCGTGCATTCATCTCTGCTATATTTGATGTATTGCTTCAATGCGAAGAAATGATTGTTCTCCTCTTTAACTCTATGTTGGCTTTCCAACTATAATAATCGCAAAGTTCTCTCGATGCTTTCTTTGTCAAGCTCTTTGAGGAACTTACTAAACTTAACAACAATTTAGTACTTGCAATGTTATAAAACCATCAGAAACTCGAGAAGCAAGAACGATAACGATAACGATAACGAGACTTGAGAAAGTACTAAAGAATAAAAGCCCCCCAAAAGAATTTTGGAAACATCACATTGGTTTAAACCATTTTGACAACAAGATTATTTCTCAAGGATGATATATTTGTCAAATAGTAATGAAGATAAAGTTTCTTAAAAATAACACCACATGAATTCTAGACAACGTTTGCTTTTCCTGAATTTTTGTTATTTTTTCTTGAATTCTCTTTATTCTTACTTAATCCAATAGATCTATGCCAAAATTAAGAAAAATAAATGAGTACAAATCAATTCTGGAATGTTCTCGGAGCAATATTGGATGTGAATGACTCAAAGAATGGGATAAATAGTCCAAGAAAAAGACAGAAACTAGAACAAGAAAACAAATGGGAAGAGAAAAATAAAACCTGATTTTTGAGCCGAAGATTTGATACCAGCTGTTGTAACCCCGTTGCAGCAGACGTGGAACCTACACGAGATGTGATACGAACCCCGAGAAAGGTAAAATCATATAAATGGCCTGGACACATTGATTTCTCAAATCACGAACCATGGCTAGAATGTCTGAACGCTGCAAACCTTTGAAATTTTCGATAATTTCTGGATTGCTCAATTCAAAACAAGATTGAAAGGGAAAATGTCTCCTTATGATTAATCTCTCAAATAGTGTTCTTTTTGTGTACAATGAACAAAGCCTTATGTAGACTTAAAATTCTTTCTCTAAATTAGACTAAAATATTGCAAAAATAACGGAAATGCCCTTAAATTAAACAAACTCAAAACAGAAAAACACTAAAACGAACCCCTAAACAATGGAATTTAACCTCTGAAGTTTGACAAAATCACCAGACCTAGATGCGCAGAATCAAAAATTGCATTCGGATCACATATACGGACAAATTTCTCTTTTAATTGATCAACATCATTCCAAGCACTTTAAAACAACTCGACCCTCATTTGCCATCCGGATAGAGAGGCTCATTATTGTTTTAAAACAACTCATAAAGATTTTCAATATTTCGTCTAGGCTTTCGGCTCGATTTTTTCTACCATGGCTAGAACTAAAAGCACTTAAGTCGACCCTTGTTCTTTCATTCTCACAATAAATCCTGGTGTCTTGATCGTTGCACTTGAACACTCGACCCATGTTTTTTGAACGAGTCCTTGATGACTTTGTTGATATACTTTGTTCTTGACCTAGTTATCGACCCATAAAAAACATTTAAAGGATCATTTGCTTGATTGTCTTCCAATATTTTCATCATACCCTCCCTTTCGAGAAGCATTCGATGTCCAATCTTCATGTGCATTCATCTCTGCTATTTTTATATATCACTTCAGTGCGAAGAAATGATTGTTCTCCTCCTTAGATGAAGATTTTTTTCCTAATATCTTGATAACTAGAAAAATTAACCTCGCTTGTTTCCATACGAATATTTAATTCTATGTTGGCTTTTTCTAATATAATATCGCATTGTTCTCTCGATGCTTTCTTTGTCAAATTATCCGAGGAACTTACCAAACTTAACAACAATTTAGTACTTGCAATGTTATAAAACCAACATCAACTCAAGAAGCAAGAACGATAACGATAACGAGACTCAAGAAAGTAATGAAGAAAAGTACAAAAGAATTTTGGAAACACCCAAAAAAAGACCAGGATAAAAGATTTTTTCAAATTAGTTTGAACCATTCTCACAAGATTATTTCCTAAGGATGATATATTTGTCAAATAGTAATGAAGATAAGGTTTCTTAAAAATAACACCACATGAATTCTAGACAACGTTTGCTTTTCTTGAATTTTTGTTGCTTTTTCTCGTTCTCTTTGTTCTTAAGTATCCAATAGAAAAATCAGAGGGAAAAAACTAAGAAAAAGAAATGAAAATACATTGGTGTACAAATCAATTCTTGAATGTTTTTGGTGCAATATTGGATGTTAATGACTAAAAGAATAGGATGAATAGTCCAAGAAAAAGATAGAAACTAGGAGCCCGTTTGATGTACATTATTTTGAAGAAAATGCATTTTTTTGATGTGATGGTGGAGACTATGTCGTTGAAAAAGAAGGTAAAGTTATTGATATGATGAAAAATATTATTTTATTGAAGAATGTGTGGTTGAAAATGAGTAGAAGAATGAGAATGAGCATTAAAATGAGAATCAAACAAGGCCTAGAGCAAAAAAAAAAAAAACGGGAAGACAAAAACGAAACCTGATTTTTGAGCTGAAGATTTGATACCAGCTGATGTAACCCCATTGCAGCAGACCTGGAACCCACACGAGAGGTGATACGAACCCAGAGAAATGTAAAATCATATAAATAACCTAGACAGGTTGTTTTCTCAAATCAAGAACCATGGCTAGAATGTCCGAAGGCAATAAAATAGACCCTTAAACAATGGAATTTGACCCTAAAAGTTTGACAAAATAATCCGACCAAGATTTACAGAATAAAAAATTACTTTCGGATTGCATACACGGACAATTTCTCTTTTAATTGATCCACATCATTCCAAGCACATCAAAACAACTCGACACTGATTTGTCATCCGAATAGAGAGTCTCATTATTGCTTGAAAACAACTCGTAAAGATTTTCAATATTCCGTCCAAGCTTACGGCTCAATTTCTTCTTCCATAGCTTGAATGAAATGAACTTAGTTCGGCCTTCTACTTAATACTCAATATAAAACCTGGAGTCTTTGTCGTTGCACGTGAACTCTCAACCCATGTTTCTTGAACGAGTCATCGATGACTTTTTTGATATACTTTGTTCTTGACCAAGTTATCGACCCAATAAAAAACATGTAAAGGATCATTTGCTCGCTTGTCTTCCATTATTCTCATCATACCCTCCCTTTAGAGAAGCATTCGACCTCCAATTTTCACGTGCATTCATCTCCGCTATTTTTGATACATCGCTTTAGCACGAAAAAATGATTGTTCTCCTCTTTAGATGAATTTTTTTTTTTCAAATATCTTGATAACTAGAAAAATTAACCTCGCTTGTTTACACACGATTTTTTAATTCTATGTTGGCTTTACTAATATAATAGTTGCATTGTTCTCTCGATGCTTTATTTGTCAAATTCTCTGAGGAACATACCATACTTAACAACAATTTAGTACTTGCAATGTTATAAAACGAAGATCAACTCAAGAAGCAAGAACGATAACGATAACGAGACTCGAGAAAGTACTAAAGAAGAAAAGACCAAAATAATTTTGGAAACACCCCAAAAAAGTCTAGGAAAAAAGATTTTTTCAAATTGGTTTGAACCATTCTCACAAGAAGATTATTTCCCAAGGATGATATATTTGTCAAATATTAATGAAGATAAGGTTTCTTCAAAATAACACCACATAAATTCTGGACAACGTTCGCTTTTCTTGAATTTTTATTGCTTTTTCTCGAATTCTCTGTGTTCTTACTTCCAATAGAACAATCACAGAGAAAAATAACTAAGAAAAAGAAATGAAAATATGTTGGTGTACAAATCAATTCTTGAATGTTCTCGACGCAATATTGGATGTTAAAGACTCAAAGAATGGGATGAATAGTCAGAAAAAGACAAAACTAGGAACCTGGTTGATGCACAATAATGAGACTTGACACTAGCTGATGTAACCCCATTGCAGCAGACCAGGAACCCACACGAGATGTGATAGGAACCCCGAGAAACGTAAAATCATATAAATAACCTGGACACGTTGATTTCTCAAATAATGAACCATGATTAGAATGTTTGAACGCACTAAAATGGACTCCTAAACATTGGTATTTGACTCTAAAAGTTTGAAAAAATCATCTGACCAAGATGCGTAGAATCGGAAATTGCTTTCGGATTGCATATGTGGACAATTTTCTCTTTTAATTCACCCACATCATTCCAACCACATAGAAATAATTCGACCTTGATTTGTCATCTGAATAGAGTCTCATTTTTGTTTGAAAACAACTTGTAAAGATTTTCAATATTCCTTCCAGGCTTACGGCTCAATTTCTTCTACTATAGCTTGAATGAAATGAAATTAGGTCTGCCCTTCTTCTTCAGACTCAATATAAAACCTGGAGTCTTGGTCGTTGCACTTGAACTCTTGACCCATGTTTCTTGAACGAGTTCTTGATGACTTTTTTGATATACTTTGCCTTGACCTAGTTATCTACCAAATAAAAAAACATGTAAAGGATCATTCGCATGCTTGTCTTCCATTATTCTCATCATACCCTCCTTTTCGAGAAGGATTCGAACTATTGCTTCACGTGCATTCATCTCTACTATATTTGATACATCGCTTCAATGGGAAGAATTGATTGTTCTCCACCTTAGATGAAGATTTTTTTTCCAAATATCTTAATAACTAGAATAATTAACCTCGCTTGTTTTCACACAAATTTTTAATTCTATGTTGGCTTTTCAAATATAATGGTCGCATTGTTCTCTCGATGCTTTCTTTGTCAATTTCTCTGAGGAACTTACCAAACTTAACAAGAATTTCATACTTGCAATGTTACGAAACCAACATCAACTTAAGAGGCAAGAACGATAATGGTACTTGAGAGAGTACCGAAGAAGAAAAGCCCAGAAGAATTTTGGAAACACCCTAATAAGGACCAGGAAAAAAGATTTCTTCAAATCGGTTTAAACCATTCTCACAAGAAGATTATTTCCCAAGGATGATATATTTGTCAACTAGTAATGAAGATAAGGTTTCATAGAAATGACACCACATGATTCTGGACAACTTTTACGTTTTCTTTTCTTGAATTTTTGTTGCTTTTTCTCGAATTCTCTTTGTTTTTACTTAATCCAATAGAACAATCACAGGCAAAAAACTAAAAAAAAAAAAAAAGAAATGAAAATACGTTGTTGTACAAATCAATTCTTGAATGTTTTCGGCGCAATATTAGATGTCAACGACTAATAGAAGGGGATGAATATTCCAATAAAAAGATAGAAACTAAGAGCCCGTTTGATCACATTATTTTGAAAAAAATGCTTATTTATGATGTGATGGATGGTGACTATGTGGTTGAAAAGAAGGAAAAGTTATTGATGTGATAAAAATATTACTTTATTGAAAAATATATGGTAGAAAATGAGTAGAAGAATGAGAATGAACATTAAAACGAGAATCAAACAGGGCCCAGAGCAAGAAAACAAACGGGAAGACAAAAACAAAACCTGATGTTTTAGCAGAAAATTTGATATCAGCTGATGTAACCCCAATGCAGCAGACCTGGAACCCACACCAGATGTGATACGAACCCCGAGAAATGTAAAATCATATAAATAACCTAGACACGTTGATTTCTCAAATCATGAACCATGGCTAGAATGTCCGAAGGCACTAAAATGGACCCTTAAACAATGGAATTTGACCCTGAAAGTTTGACTAAATCATTTGACCACGATGCTCAGAATCGAAATTGCTTTCGGATTGCATATACGGACAATTTTCTCTTTTAATCACCACATCATTCCAAGCACATCAAAACAACTCGACCCTGATTTGTCATCCGAATAGAGTCTCATTACTGTTTGAAAACAACTCATAAAGATTTTTAATATTTTTTCCAGGCTTACAGCTCAATTTCTTCTACCATAGTTTGAATGAAATGAACTTAGGTCCGCCCTTCTTCTTTGCTAACGCCCCGACCCCTAGTGGACCGAAACGCTACTTACTTTACTTAACTTAACTGGTGATTTAGTAACAAGTGTACATATCTTAGCGGAAGCTTAAATCTTAACAACATTCTTTTTGAAGGATATTGAATTAAAACACTTTATAACTTTCCAAAATAACGAAATATAATTTATTTGATGAAATCATGACTAGTTCAAGATACTCAAAAGAAATAACGTTGGAAATAGCATTTGAAACGTTAAAGACTTTAAATCTAAATCACTTGTTCACCGGGTTCCCATAGGCTTATTGCATCTCCTTCCATCTCTTCCATCATCCAACCCGGTACATCAACATTTAATCTGTAGATATAGGATAGAAACCCGTGAGTTGAAAACTCAATAGGCGTCATAGGTGCAATCGTGTTTAAGCTAAGCATTTCATAACAATTAACATTAGAACTTCCACAAAACATGTCGTACCCGGAGGTACCATTTGACATGAAAATGTATGCCGTACCAACGGAACCATTTGACATGAAAGGTGCATGCCGAACCGAAGATATCATTTGACACGCAACATTAACCTTTAAATGTATGCCGCACCGACGGAACCATTTGACATGAAAGGTACATGCCGAACCGACGATACCATTTGACACACAACATTAGCCTTTAACATAGAACATTACTTGCTAGAAATTATAACTTAAACACGTATTTGAAAAACTTTGGATGAACTTCAAAAAAACTTTGACGAAACTTGGACGTTTGGACCTTCCTTTGTTGTTTGAAAACACCTTTTGAAATCACAAAAAACCTTCTTACAGAATATCATTGCCCACACTTAAAACTTCTGGAAAACACTTTGAAAACCACCTTCCTTTTCTCTCCTAAACTCTCTATTTTTCTCTCAACTTTGAAAGCAAATTGAAAGTGCTTTTGGTGTGAAAAATCAAATGAGTGAAGAGGGTATTTATAGGTGAGGTTTGGGGTGGGTGAAAGGTTATATTAAATAGGGTAATTAAGTTGTGCAAGTAGTGGCCATTAATTCTCCAAAATTCGCGGGTTTCGGGTTTTTGGGTTTTCCGATTTTCCGGTCGACACTGCACAGCCTACAGTATTTTTATCATAACATTTTCTTCCAATATCCGATTGAGGTGATTTAAAGTGCGTTGGAAAGCTAACTCAAAGACCTACAACTTTTATTGAGATATAATTTTCAAATTCTAATTTTTTCTATGTCGAAAATGGGTCTCAAAGGAGACTAAAAATATTTGAAGTATACTTTTAGCCATAAAATGAAATACTTTGCATTCCGTCCAATCTTCACTAAAATTGTTTTTAAGAAAATACTTTATAAACATCATTTTACCTTTAAACATGTATTGGACTATCTTTTGGGCTTATATTTCCTTTATTGGGCCTAATGTGAAGTTAATCACACAATTATCGGCCTAACTTTATAGAAAAGATTTGAACCTCTACATCCCTCCTCTCTTATATAAATTTCGTCCTCGAAATTTACCTTACAATTGGGCAAGGAGTGCGGGATACTTGACTTTAACTTCTTCTTCCTTTTCCCACGTAGCTTCTTTCATTCCGTGATTATTTCACTGTATCTTAACCAGTTGAATCTCTTTATTCCTTAGCTTATGCACTTTTTGATCCAGTATCTTAATTGGTGATTCCTCATAAGATAAATTCTTTTGTACTTCTAGGGTCTAATAACTTATCACATGATTAGAATCGTGCACGTATTTCTTTATCATTGATACGTGGAACACATTGTGTACCGCTGACAATTCAGGTGGCAAAGCTAATCGATAAGCCACGTTCCCAACCTTATCAAGTATCTTGAAAGGTCCAATATTCCTGGGTCGTAGTTTGCCTTTCTTTCCAAATCTAAATACACCTTTCATTGGTGCTACCTTTAGAAAGATTTTGTCTCCCACTTGAAACTCTAAATCCTTTCTTCTCGTGTCAGCATAGCTCTTCTGTCGATCCTGTGCTGCCTTTATCCTTGCTCGGATCTGATCGATCGCTTCAACTATCCTTTCAACTTTCTGATCCCAAAATTCTCTTCTCCCCGACTTCGTCCCAATGAACAAGGAATCTACACCTTCTTCCATAGAGAGCTTCATACAGTGCCATTCCAATAGTTGCTTGGAAACTATTGTTATACGCAAATTCTACCAGGGGTAAGTATGACTCCCAACTACCACCTAGATCCAAAACACATGCTCTCAATATGTCCTCTAAAGTCTGGATGGTCCTTTCAAACTGTCCGTCAGACTGTGGGTGATATGCTGTACTGAAATTCAGCTTCGTTCCCATAGCTTCTTGTAGGCTTTTCCAGAATTTAGATGTAAACCCTCGGTCTCTATCAGACACAATAGACATAGGTACACCGTATATCCTTACTATTTCTTTTATGTACAATTGTGCCAACTGGTCCATACTGAAAGTCATTTTCATTGGAAGAAATTGAGCTGCCTTCGTCAATCGGTCTATTATAACCCATTTAGCATTGTGTCCTTTTGCTGACTTTGGAAATCCAACCATAAAATCCATTGTGATGTTTTCCCATTTCCATTCAGGTATTTCCAAAGGATTCAGCAATCCTGCTGGTCTTTGGTGTTCCGCCTTAACCTGCTGACATACTGTGCATTTATGCACGTACAGTCCGATATTATTTTTCATGTTTCTCCACCCGAATGTATCTCGGAGGTCTCGATACATTTTCGTACCACTGGGATGTGCGGCGTACGGGGTGGAATGAGTTTCTTTTAATATCTCGTTCCTCAAATCCTCATTCTTAGGCACGCAGATTCTTCCTTTAAACATCAGTGCATTGTCTGCGGCTATTCCAAAATCTTTTTTCTTATCTGTTCCAACTTCTTCCTTGATCTTCATCAAGAACAGGTCCTTACCTTGTGCTTCTATAATTCGTTCTCGAAGAGTAGGTCGAATGGTCAAAGCTGCTAATCTCCCTGTGACTTGTCTTGGTGTGGTAACCACCTCAATCTTCAATCTTTCCAAGTTCTTTTCTAACTCCATTTGATAAGTGAGTAGTGACGTCAACTGTCCCGTCAATTTCTTACTCAAGGCGTCGGTCACCACATTTGCCTTACCTGGATGGTAGTGAATGGTACAGTCGTAATCATTCACTAACTCTAACAATCGTCTCTGTCTCATGTTTAGTTTTTTCTGTGTGAAGAAATATTTTAAACTCTTATGATCCGTATAAATTTCGCACTTACTTCCGTACAAGTAGTGTCGCCATATTTTCAATGTGTGTACCACTGCCGCAAACTCTAAATCATGCGTCGAGTAGTTCTGCTCATGGTTCTTCAATTGCCTTGAAGCGTAGGCTACTACCTTTTCATTCTGCATCAGTACACATCCTAGCCCTTGCTTGGACGCATCACTGTATATAACAAATCCTTCTGTTCTCTCAGGTATTGTTAACACAGGCGCAGATATCAGCCTCTGTTTAAGTTCTTGAAAACTCTTCTCACAGTATCCGTCCATTGAAATTTGACTCCCTTTCTTGTAAGCCGCGTCATTGGGTAAGCTATCTTGGAAAATCCTTCAATAAACCTTCGATAATATCCGGCCAATCCTAGAAAGCTCCGTACTTCACTAGCATTAGTCGGTGCCTTCCAGTTAGGTACTGCTTCCACTTTTGCTGGATCTACTTCAATCCCTTGGGCAGTGACTACATGTCCAAGAAATCCAACTCGTTCAAGCTAGAATTCACACTTCTTGAATTTGGCATAAAGTTTCTCATTGCGTAGCACCTCTAGGGCTACTCTTAGATGCTCTTCATGTTGCTCCTTACTCTTGGAGTATATCAAAATGTCGTCAATAAAGACTATGACAAATTGATCTAAATACTGATGAAATACTCGATTCATCAGATCCATGAATACCGCTGGTGTATTGGTTAATCCAAATGGCATCACCGTAAACTCGTAGTGTCCATAACGAGTCCTGAAAGCTGTCTTAGGTATATCCTCTGTCTTCACTTTTAATTGATGTTACCCAGATCGTAAATCAATCTTGGAAAATACCTTGGCTCCTTTCAGTTGATGTAACAGATCCTCGATTCTTGGGAGTGGTACTTATTCTTGATGGTTAATCGATTCAACTCCCTGTAATCGATATACATCCTCATGCTTCCATCTTTCTTCTTTATGAACAACACTGGCGCACCCCATAGAGATACGCTTGGTCGTACGAATCCCATATCAAGGAGTTCCTGTATTTGCTTCCTTAACTCTTGTAGTTCCTTCGGAGCCATTCTATATGGGGCTTTCGACACTGGTGCCGCTTCAAGAATTAGCTCTATGGTGAATTCCACTTGCCTATCTGGTGGAATACCAGATAGCTCTTCTGGAAACACATCTCCGAACCCCCGTACTACTGGTACGTCCTCAATCTTTACTGTCTCCTGTTTCCCTCCTAGGATATTTACCAAATATCCTTGACAAGCTCCTTTTCTCAATATCTTCCCAGCTTGTAAAGTCGATACTAGTCGAATAAAATGTTTCGTCTTGATTCCAAAGAAAGAAAATGGTTCATCTCCTGGTTTCTGAAATAATACTTCCTTTTCCTTACATCGGATAGTGACATAATTACAACCCAACCAATCCATACCTAGTATTACATCGAAGTCATTCATCTCTATCATGTATAAGTGCATAGGTTTTCCCTCAACTTCAATACTAACAGATTTGGCTATCTTATCAGTACTCAAAGGGTTACCTGTAGGGATACTAACTTCTAATATACCTTCTGATTTATCACAGGTAATACTAGACTTAGCCATAAAAATCGTCGATGCAAAGGAGTGCGTAGCTCCTGAATCAAACAGTACATAAGCAGGCATACTGGCTATCAATAGAGTACCTGCTATGACATTCAAGTTCCTCTGCCTCCTTCTGAGTCGGTGCAAAAACTCGTGCTTTCCCCTTTTGATCTTGATCTTTGCTGTCATCCTTTTTCGGTGCAGACATGGGACAATCCCTGTTGATATGTCCTGGCTTCCCGCATCGGTAACAAACATTCTTCCTTTGTAGATATTCGCCATGATGCATCCTTCCACACTTAGCACATGGCGCAATGACTGACACTATGCTCTTATTGGCATTGGCTCCGCCATTAGCCCTCTTGTTATGGCACTTGCCTTTTCCTTTATCTTGGTCGTTCCACCTTCGTTTCCTAAATTGCCCTTTATCCTGTCGGTTGTCCAATTGAACCGATTTCTCCTCATTGGTCTTCTGATACCAGATTGCATGAGCTCGTTCCAACATTCCACAGTAAGACGTAAAATCATGGGACATAAGGATCATACTCATGTCCGAGTTCAGCCCTTGCTCGAACCTTCGTATTTTCTTGGCCTCCGTGTCTACCAAATGTGTAGCATACCTTGAGAGTTGGTCAAACTTCCGTTCATACTCCGTCAGGGTCATGGTTCCCTGTTTGAGTTGAAGAAATTCGTCCTCCTTGAAATCCCTTAGAGATTGGGAAAAGTACTTATCCATCAGTTCCTCCTTGAACTGTTCCCATGTTAGCGCCAATTGTTGCTCCGGAGTCCTAGTTCGAGACATTGATTCCCACCAGTGACTTGCATCATCGGAGAACATGAACTTAGCGCATGGACCTTCTGAGCATCCGTGTACCATATCAATCGGAATATTCTCTCCAACTTGCGAAGCCACTCCTCGGCTGCAAGTGGATCAGTTGCTCTATTGAAAGTAGGGGGCTTGTGCTTTCGAAATTGCTCGACCACTGAAGCATGGGTTTGAAGAGCATTAGGAGCTGGTGCTAGGGGTTGAGCTTGGTTCGGGTTCTGTCTGCCTAGGTCTTGAACTGCTTGGAGGAGATCTCTTATCAGGTTGTTCTGGTTGGCTCGTGACATTTTCCTACGGATAAGATGTAAGATTTCTTATTAACTTCTTTTTTTCATAAGGAAGAAAGATAAGATCTTTATTTCTCATACTTCTTGAAATCGGGATACATAATAGTTTGATACACTTAGTATGAAAGAATACATCATAAGGAAATGAGAATATCTAGATCTCTAATCCCTATGAGTTTTACGAAGCTTCCTTGGTGGAGTTTCATCTTCGGAAGAATCTTCTGCCTCAGGCCCGGACTCTATATCTATCACCACTTGTGGTTCTGGTTCAGGCTCCTGCTCCTCCTCGAGTTCCTCTTCAGGGTCTTCTTCCTCAGCCATCGGTTCTTCCTCAGGCTCCTCATGGATTATATCACCCCATAAATCTATCAGGGCATGGTAATATCTCTCAAACTCGAACATGTTTGGATTGCCTTCTAACATTTCATCTCTAACTGTGACTCCCATATCTCCCCATTGAGGTGGGAGGGAGTGTATGAGGTTATTTATGACTTCAATATGTGTGATCTCCATACCGGCATTAACCGCCCTCATGCATCTCTCATAAATGTCATGCACATGATCGCTAAGCGGTCAGTTAGGATCTGTTACATAGTTCTTATAAGTATGGATAGCAATTCTACGGTTTAAATCTGCCCTATAAGCCCTAGCCATAGTCTTCCTTTCCGTTTGTAAATTTCTAAACATTCTGTCACATAAATGCCCAATTACGCCTTTTTATCACATAACATCATAACATACATTTCCTTTATGCCCATAACTATAAGTTTTAGCCTAAATCCAATACATATTTTTGAAACAGCACATTTAACTTTAACATAAACATATACTTGAAAATGTGCCATAATTTATCAAAGCATCAAATCATAACTTCCATAAACATAACTTTCATAACTTTAAACTTTACACATACTTGGGCTGTAGGATGAGATTCGATGGATGAATGCAATATGCCATGGAATACCTTAAACTTTCAAATTTTCTTTTTGTTTTGAAAACATACTTGGTCTACAGAACCGGTTTCAAAACCATTGCTCTGATACCACGCTGTAATGCCTCGACCCCTAGTGGACGGGAACGCTACTTACTTTACTTAACTAAACTGGTGGTTTAGTAACAAGTATACATATCTTAGCGGAAGCTTAAATCTTAACAACATTCTTTTTGAAGGATATTGAATTAAAACACTTTATAACTTTCCAAAATAACGAAATATAATTTATTCAATGAAATCATGACTAGTTCAAGATACTCAAAAGAAATAACGTTGGAAATAGCATTTGAAACGTTAAAGACTTCAAATCTAAATCACTTGTTCACGGGGTTCCCATAGGCTTATTGCATCTCATTCCATCTCTTCCATCATCCAACCCGGAGCATCAACATTTAATTTGTAGATATAAGGTACAAACCCGTGACTTGAAAACTCAATAGGCGTCACAATCGTGATTAAGCTAAGCATTTCATAATAATTAACATTAGAACTTCCATAAAACGTGTCGTACCCAGAGGTACCATTTGACATGAAAATGTATGTCGTACCAACGGAACTATTTGACATGAAAGGTGCATGCCGAACCAAAGATACCATTTGACACACAAAATTAACCTTTAAATGTATGCCGCACCGACGGAACCATTTGACATGAAAGGCACATGCCGAACCGACGATATCATTTGACACACAACATTAGCCTTTAAATAGAACATTACTTGCTAGAAATTATAACTTAAACACGTATAACAACTTTATGCACCTCTACCTAACTCGATTTGATGCTTGATGAACTTTGAAAAGAACTTTGAAAAACTTTGGATGAACTTCGAAAAACTTTGGATGAACTTCAAAACTTTGACGAAGTTGGGATGTTTGGATCTTCCTTTGTTGTTTGAAAATACCTTTTGAAATCACATAAACCTTCTTGCAGAATATTTTTGCCCACACTTAAAACTTCTGGAAAACACTTTGAAAACCACATTCATTTTCTCTTTCAAACTCTCTATTTTTCTCTCAACTTTGAAAGCAAATTGAAAGTACTTTTGGTGAGAAAAATCAAATGAGTGAAGAGGGTATTTATAGGTGAGGTTTGGGGGGGGTGAAAGGTCATATTAAATAGGGTAATTAAGTTGTGCAAGTAGTGGCCATTAATTCTCAAAAATTCGCGGATTTCGGGTTTTCCGGTCGACCGGTTAGTTTATCCGGTCGTCCGGTTTTCCCGTTGTCACTGCACAGCCTCCAGTATTTTTATCATAACTTTTTCTCCCGATATCCGATTGAGGTGATTCAAAGTGCGTTGGAAAGTTAACTCAAAGAGATACCACTTTTATTCAGATATCATTTTCAAATTCGAATATTTTCTATGTCGGAAAGAAGACTAAAAATATTTGAATTGTACTTTTAGCCATAAAATGAAATACTTTGCATTCCGTCCAATTTTCGTCAAATCGTTTTTAAGAAAATACTTTATAAACATCATTTTACCTTTAAACATGTATTGGACTATATTTTGGGCTTATATTTCCTTTATTGGGCCTAATGTGAAGTTAATCACACAATTATGGGCCTAGCTTCATAGAAAAGATTCGGGCCTCTACATCCCTCCTCCCTTATATAAATTTCGTTCTCGAAATTTACCTTATAATTGGGAAAGGAGTGTGGGATACTTGACTTTAGCTTCTTCTTCCTTTTCCCACGTAGGTTCTTCCATTCCGTGATTATTCCACTGTATCTTAACCAGTTGAATCTCGTTATTCCTTAGCTTATGCACTTTTCGATCCAGTATCTTAATTGATGATTCCACATAAGATAAATCCTTTTGTACTTCTAGGGTCTGATTACTTATCACATGATTAGAATCGTGCACGTATTTCTTTATCATTGATACGTGGAACATATTGTGTACCGCTGACAATTCAGGTGGCAAAGCTAATCGGTAAGCCACGTTCCCAACCTTATCAAGTATCTCGAAAGGTCCAATATACCGGGGTCGTAGCTTGCCTTTCTTTCCAAATCTAAGTACACCTTTCATTGGTGCTACCTTTAGAAAGACTTTGTCTCCCACTTGAAACTCTAAATCCTTTCTTCTCGTGTCAGCATAGCTCTTCTGTCGATCCTGTGCTGCCTTTATCCTTGCTCGGATCTGATCGATCGCTTCAACTGTCCTTTCAACTATTTCTGGTCCTAAAATTCTCTTCTCCCCGACTTCGTCCCAATGAACAGGGGATCTACATCTTCTTCCATAGAGAGCTTCATACAGAGCCATTCCAATAGTTGCTTGAAAACTATTGTTATACGCAAATTCTACTAGGGGTAAGTATGACTCCCAACTACCACCTAGATCCAAAACACATGCTCTCAACATGTCCTCTAAAGTCTGGATGGTCCTTTCAAACTGTCCGTCAGACTGCGGGTGATATGCTGTATTGAAATTCAGCTTCGTTCCCATAGCTCCTTGCAGGCTTTTCCAAAATTTAGATGTAGAACTTGGGTCTCTATCAGACACAATAGACACAGGTACACCGTGTATCCTTACTATTTCTTTTATGTACAATTGTGCCAACTGGTCCATACTGAAAGTCATTTTCATTGGAAGAAAATGAGCTGTCTTCGTCAATCGGTCTACTATAACCCATATAGCATTGTGTCCTTTTGCTGACTTTGGAAATCCAACCACAAAATCCATTGTGATGTTTTCCATTTCCATTCAGGTATCTCTAAAGAATTCAGCAATCCTGCTGGTCTTTGGTGTTCCGCCTTAACCTGCTGACATACTATGCATTTCTGCACGTACAGTCCGATACTCCTTTTCATGTTTCTCCACCAGAATGTATCTCGAAGATCTCGATACATTTTCGTACAACCAGGATGTGCGGTGTACGGGGTGGAATGAGCTTCTTTTAATATCTCATTCCTCAAATCCTCATTCTTAGGCACGCAGATTCTTCCTTTAAACATCAGTTCTTGGTCCGCGGCTATTCCAAAATCTTTCCTCTTATCTATTCCAACTTCTTCCTTGATCTTCATTAAGAACAGGTCCTTACCTTGTGCTTCTATAATTCGCTCTCGAAGAGTAGGTCGAATTGTCAAAGCTGCTAATCTCCCTGTGACTTGTCTTGGTGTGGTAACCACCTCAATCTTCATTCTTTCCAAGTCCTTGTCTAACTCCATTTGATAAGTGAGTAGTGACGTCAACTGTCCCGTCAATTTCCTACTCAAGGAGTCGGCCACCACATTTGCCTTACCTGGATGGTAGTGAATGGTAAAGTCGTAATCATTCACTAACTCTAACCATCGTCTCTGTCTCATGTTTAGTTCTTTCTGTGTGAAGAAATATTTTAAGCTCTTATGATCCGTATAAATTTCACACTTACTTCCGTACAAGTAGTGTCGCCATATTTTCATTGCGTGTACTACTGCCGCAAGCTCTAAATCATGCGTCGAGTAGTTCTGCTCATGCTTCTTCCATTGCCTTGAAGCGTAGGCTACTACCTTTCCATTCTGCATCAGTACACATCCTAGCCCTTGCTTGGACGCATCACTGTATATAACAAATCCTTCTGTTTTTCTCAGGTATTATTAACACAGGCGCAGATATCAGCCTCTGTTTAAGTTCTTGAAAACTCTTCTCACAATATCCGTCCATTGAAATTTGACTCCCTTTCTTGTAAGCCGCGTCATTGGGTAAGCTATCTTGGAAAATCCTTCAATAAACCTTCGATAATATCCGGCCAATCCTAGAAAGCTCCGTACTTCACCAGCATTAGTCGGCGCCTTCCAGTTAGGTACTGCTTCCACTTTTGTTGGATCTACTTCAATCCCTTGGGCAGTGACTACATGTCCAAGAAATCCAACTCGTTCAAGCCAGAATTCACACTTCTTGAATTTGGCATAAAGTTTCTCATTGTGTTGCACCTCTAGGGCTACTCTTAGATGCTCTTCATGTTGCTCCTTACTCTTGGAGTATATCAAAATGTCGTCAATAAAGACTATGACAAATTGATCTAAATACTGATGAAATACTCGATTCATCAGATCCATGAATACTGCTGGTGCATTGGTTAATCCAAATGGCATCACCGTAAACTCGTAGTGTCCATAACGAGTCCTGAAAGCTGCCCTAGGTATATCCTTTGTCTTCACTTTTAATTGATGTTACCCAGATCGTAAATCAATCTTGGAAAATACCTTGGCTCCTTTCAGTTGATGTAACAGATCCTCGATTCTTAGGAGTGGTACTTATTCTTGATGGTTAATCGATTCAACTCCCTGTAATCGATACACATCCTCATGCTTCCATCTTTCTTCTTTACGAACAACACTGGCGCACCCCATAGAGATACGCTTGGTCGTACGAATCCCATATCAAGGAGTTCCTGTATTTGCTTCCTTAACTCTTGTAGTTCCTTCGGAGCCATTCTATATGGGGCTTTCGACACTGGTGCCGCTTCAAGAATTAGCTCTATGGTGAATTCCACTTGCCTATCTGGTGGAATACCAGATATCTCTTCTAGAAACACATCTCCGAACTCCCGTACTACTGGTACGTCCTCAATCTTTACTGTCTCCTGTTTCCCTCCTAGGATATTTACCAAATATCCTTGACAAGCTCCTTTTCTCAACATCTTCCCAGCTTGTAAAGTCGATACTAGTCGAATAAAAGGTTTCGTCTTGATTCCAAAGAAAGAAAATGGTTCCTCTCCTGGTTTCTGAAATAATACTTCCTTTTCCTTACATCGGATAGTGACATAATTACAACCCAACCAATCCATACCTAGTATTACATCGAAGTCATTCATCTCTATCATGTATAAGTGCATAGGTTTTCCCTCAACTTCAATACTAACAGATTTGGCTATCTTATCAGTACTCAAAGGGTTACCTGTAGGGATACTAACTTCTAATATACCTTCTGATTTATCACAGGTAATACTAGACTTAGCTATAAAAATCGTCGATGCAAAGGAGTGCGTAGCTCCTGAATCAAACAGTACATAAGCAGGCATATTGGCTATCAATAGAGTACCTGCTATGACGTTCGAGTTCTCCTCTGCCTCCTTCTGAGTCAGTGCAAAAACTCGTGCTTTCCCCTTCTGATCTTGATCCTTGTTGTCATCCTTTTTCGGTGCAGACATGGAACAATCCCTAATGACATGTCCTGGCTTCCCGCATCGGTAACAAACATTCTTCCCTTGCAGACATTTGCCACGATGCGTCCTTCCACACTTAGCACATGGCGCAATGACCGGCACTATGCTCTTATTGGCATTGGCTCCGCCATTAGCCCTCTTGTTCTGACACTTGCTTTTTCCTTTATCTTGTTCGTTCCACCTTCGTTTCCCAAACTGCCCTTTATCCTGTCGGTTGTCCAATTGAACCGATTTCTTCGCATTGGCCTTCTGATACCAGATTGCATGAGCTCGTTCCAACATTCCACGGTAAGACGTGAAATCGTGGGATATAAGGATCATACTGATGTCCGAGTTCAGCCCTTGCTCGAACCGTCGGACTTTCTTCGCCTTCGTGTCCACCAGGTGTGGAGCATACCTCGAAAGCTGGTTGAACTTTCGCTCATAGTCCGTCAAGGTCATAGTTCTTGAAATTAGGATACATAATAGTTTGATAAACTTAGCATGAAAGAAGACATCATAAGGAAATGGGAATATCTAGATCTCTAATCCCTATGAGTTTTACGAAGCTTCCTTGGTGGAGTTTCATCTTCGGAAGAATCTTCCGCCTCAGGCCTGGACTATATATCTATCACCACTTGTGGTTCTGGTTCAGGCTCCTGCTCCTCCTCGAGTTCCTCTTCAGGGTCTTCTTCCTCAGCCATCGGTTCTTCCTCAGGCTCCTCATGGATTATATCATCCCATAAATCTATCAGGGCATGGCAATATCTCTCAAACTCGAACATGTTTGGATTGCCTTCTAACATTTCATCTCTAACTGTGACTCCCATATCTCCCCATTGAGGTGGGAGGGAGTGTATGAGGTTATTTATGACTTCAATATGTGTGATCTCCATACCGGCATTAACCGCCCTCATGCATCTCTCCTAAATGTCATGCACATGATCGCTAAGCGGTCGGTTAGGATCCATTACATAGTTCTCGTAAGCATGGATAGCAGTTCTACGGTTTAAATCTGCCCTATAAGCCCTAGCCGTAGTCTTCCTTGCCGTTTGTAAATATCTAACCATTCTGTCACATAAATGCCCAATTATGCCTTTTATCACATAACATCATAACATACATTTCCTTTATGCCCATAACTTTAAGTTTTAGCCCAAGTCCAATACATATCTTTGAAACAGCACATTTAACTTTAACATAAACATACACTTGAAAATGTGCCAAAACTTATCAAAGCATCAAATCATAACTTCCATAAACATAACTTCCATAACTTTAAACTTTGCACATACCTGGGCTGCAGGATGTGATTCGATGGATGAATGCAATATGTCAGGGAATACCTTAAACTTTCAAAATTTCTTTTTTGTTTTGAAAACATACTTGGTCTACAGAACCGGTTTCAAAACCATTGCTCTGATACCACGCTGTAACGCCCCAACCCCTAGTGGACCAGGACGCTACTTACTTTACTTTACTTAACCGGTGGTTTAGTAACAAGTGTAAATATCTTAGCGGAAGCTTAAATCTTAACAAACATTCTTTTTGAAGGATATTGAATTAAAACACTTTATAACTTTCCAAAATAACGAAATATAATTTATTTGATGAAATCATGACTTGTTCAAGATACTCAAAATAAATAACGTTGGAAATAACATTTGAAACGTTAAAGACTTTAAATCTAAATCACTTGTTCACCGGGTTCCCATAAGCTTATTGTATCTCCTTCCATCTCTTCCATCATCCAACCCGGTGCATCAACATTTAATCTGCAGATATAGGGCAGAAATCCGTGAGTTGAAAACTCAATAGGCGTCATAGGTGCAATCGTGATTAAGCTAAGCATTTCATAACAATTAACATTAGAACTCCATAAAACATGCCGTACCCGGAGGTACCATTTGACATGAAAATGTATGCCGTACCAACGGAACCATTTGACATGAAAGGTGTATGCCGAACCGGAGATACCATTTGACACACACCATTAACTTTTAAATGTATGCCGCACCGACAGAACCATTTGACATGAAAGGCACATGCCGAACCGACGATACCATTTGACACACAACATTAGCCTTTAACATAGAACATTACTTGCTAGAAATTATAACTTAAACACGTATAACAACTTTATGCACCTCCACCTACCTCGATTTGATGCTTGATGAACTTTGAAAATTTTTGGATGAACTTCAAAACTTTGACGAAGTTTGGACGTTTGGACCTTCCTTTGTTGTTTGAAAACACCTTTTGAAATCATATAAACTTTCTTGCAGAATATTTTTCCCCACACTTAAAACTTCTGAAAAACACTTTGAAAACCACCTTCATTTTCTCTCTCAAACTCTCTATTATTCTCTCAACTTTGAAAGCAAATTGAAAGTACTTTTGGTGTGAAAAATCAAATGAGTGAAGAGGGTATTTATAGGTGAGGTTTGGGGGGTGAAAGGTCATATTAAATAGGGTAATTAAGTTGTGCAAGTAGTGGCCATTAATTCTCAAAAATTCGCGGGTTTCGGGTTTTCCGGTCGACCGATTAGTTTATTCGGTCGTCCGGTTTTCCCGTTGTCACTGCACAGCCTCCAGTATTTTTATCATAACTGTATCTCCCGATATCCGATTGAGGTGATTCAAAGTGCGTTGGAAAGTTAACTCAAAGAGCTACAACTTTTATTCATATATCATTATCAAATTAGAATGTTTTCTATGTTTAAATGGAGACTAAAAATATTTGAATTGTACTTTTAGCCATAAAATGAAATACTTTGCATTCAGTCTAATCTTCGTCAAATCGTTTTTAAGAAAATACTTTATAAACGTCATTTTACCTTTAAACATGTATTGGACTATATTTTGGGCATATATTTCATTTATTGGGCCTAATGTTAATCACACAATTATGGGCCTAGCTTTATAGAAAAGATTCGGGCCTCTACACGAAGAGTAGGTCGAATGGTCAAAGCTGCTAATCTTCCTGTGACTTGTCTTGGTGTGGTAACCACCTCAATCTTCAATCGTTCCAAGTCCTTTTCTAACTCCATTTGACAAGTGAGTAGTGACGTCAACTGTCCCGTCAATTTCCTACTCAAGGCGTCGGCCACCACATTTGCCTTACTTAGATGGTAGTGAATGGTACAGTCGTAATCATTCACTAACTCTAACCATCGTCTCTGTCTCATGTTTAGTTCTTTCTGTGTGAAGAAATATTTTAAACTCTTATGATCTGTATAAATTTCACACTTTTCCGTACAAGTAGTGTCGCCATATTTTCAATGCATGTACTACTATAATTGATACATCCTTGACGACTTTTTTGATATACTTTGTCTTGACCTAGTTATCGACCACATAAAAAACATGTAAACGATCATTCGCTTGCTTATCTTCCATTATTCTCATCGTACCCCCCTTTTCGAGAAGCATTCGACCTCCCATCTTCACGTGCATTCATCACTTCTATAATTGATACATCGATTCGGTGGGAAGAAATGATTGCTCTCCACCTTAGATGAAGATTTTTTTTTCCAAATATCTTAATGACTAGAATAATTAACCTCGCTTGTTTTCACACGAATTTTTAATTCTATGTTGGCTTTTCCAATATAACGGTTGCATTGTTCTCTCGATGCTTTCTTTGTCAAATTCTCTGAGGAACTTACCAAACTAAACAACAATTTCCTACTTACAATGTTATGAAACCAACATCAACTCAAGAAGCAAGAACGATAACGATACTCGAGAATGTACTAAAGAAGAAAAGCCCGAAAGAATTTTGGAAACACCCCAAAAAAGACCAGGAAAAAGATTTCTACAAATCGGTTTAAACCATTCTTACAACAAGATTATTTCCCATGTATGATATATTTGTCAACTAGTAATGAAGATAAGGTTTCTTAAAAATAACACCACAAGAATTCTAGACAGTGTTTACGTCTGTTTTTCTTGAATTTTTGTTGCTTTTTCTCGAATTTTCTTTGTTCTTACTTAATCTAATAGAACAATCACAGGGAATAAACTAAGAAAAAGAAATGAAAATACGTTGGTTTACAAATCAATTCTTGAATGTTTTCGGTGCAATATTGGATGTTAACGACTAATAGAAGGGAATGAATAGTCCAAGATAAAGATAGAAACAAAGAGCCCGTTTGATCACATTATTTTGAAGAAAATGCAGCTTTTTGATGTGATGGATGGCGACTATGAGGTTGAAAAAGAAGGAAAAGTTATTGATGTGATGAAAAATATTATTTTATTGAAGAACGTGTGGTTAAAAATGAGTAGAAGAGTGATATTGGGCATTAAAATGAGAATAAAATAGGGCCTAGAGCAAGAAAACAAATGAGGAGACAAAAACAAAACCTGATTTTTAAGCCGAAAATTTGATACCAGCTGATGTAAGCCTAGTGCTGCAAACCTGGACCCCACACGAGATGTGATACGAATCCCGAGAAATGTATAATCATATAAATAACCTGGACACGTTGATTTCTCAAATCATGAACCATGGCTAAAATGTCCGAACGCACTAAAATGGACCCCTAAACAATGGAATTTGACCCTAAAAGTTTGACTAAATTATCCAACCACGATGCGCAGAATCGAAATTGCTCTAGGATTGCATACACGGACAATTTTCTCTTTTAATTGCTCCACATCATTCCAAGCACATCGAAACAACTCGACCCTGATTTGTCATCCTAATAGAGTCTCACTACTGTTTGAAAACAACTAGTAAACATTTTCAATATTTTTTCTAGGCTTACGGCTCAATTTTTTCTACCATAGCTTGAATGAAATGAACTTAGGTCGTCCCTTCTTCTTCATACTCAGTATAAAACCTAAAGTCTTGGTCGTTGCACTTGAACTCTCGACCCATGTTTCTTGAACGTGTCCTTGATGACTTTTTTGATATACTTTGTCTTGACCTAGTTATCAACCACATAAAAAACATGTAAGGGATCATTCGCTTGCTTATCTTCCAGTATTCTCATCGTACCCTCCTTTTCGAGAAGCATTCGATCTCCCATCTTCACGTGCATTCATCGCTTCTATAATTGATACATCGCTTCAGTGGGAAGAAATGATTGACCTTAGATGAAGATTTTTTTTTCCAAAATATCTTAATAACTAAAATAATTAACCTCTTTTGTTTTCACACGAATTTTTAATTCTATGTTAGGCTTTTCCAATATAACGGTCGCATTGTTCTCTCGATGCTTTCTTTGTCAAATTTTCTGAGGAACTTACCAATAAACAACAATTTCCAGTTGCAATGTTATGAAACCAAACATCAACTCAAAAAGCAAGAACGATAACGATACTCGATAAAGTACTAAAAAAGAAAAGCCCGAAAGAATTTTGGAAAACACCCCAAAAAAGACCAGGAAAAATATTTCTAAAAATCGGTTTAAACCATTCTCACAACAAGATTATTTCCCAAGTATGATATATTTGTCAACTAATAATGAAAATAAGGTTTCTTAAAAATAACACCACATGAATTCTGGACAGCGTTTACGTCTGTTTTTCTTGAATTTTTGTTGCTTTTTCTCGAATTCTCTTTGTTCTTACTTATTCTAATGGAACAATCACAGGGAATAAACTAAGAAAAAGAAATTAAAATGCATTGGTTTACAAATCAATTCTTGAATGTTTTCGGCGCAATATTGGATGTTAACGACTAAAACAATGGGATGAATAGTCCAAGAAAAAGATAGAAACTAGGAGCCCGTTTGATGCACATTGTTTTGAAGAAAATGCATCATTTTGATGTGATGGATGGTGACTATGTGGTTGAAAAAGAAAGAAAAATTATTGATGTGATAAAGAAATATTGTTTTATTGAATAATGTGTGGTTGAAAATGAGTAGAAGAATGAGAATGAGCATTAAAATGAGAATCGAACATGGCTTACAGCAAGAAAATAAACGGGAAGACAAAAACAAAACCTGATTTTTTTAGCCAAAATTTTGATACCAGCTAACATAACCCCATTGCAGCGGACCTGGAACCCACACGAGATGTGATACGAACCCCGAGAAATGTAAAATTGTATAAATAACCTGGACACGTTGATTTCTCAAATAATGAACCATGGCTAGAATGTCCTAACGCACTAAAATGGACCCCTAAACAATGGTATTTGACCCTGAAAGTTGGAAAAATCATCCGACCCAAGATGCACAGAATCAAAAATTGCTTTCGGATTGCATATGCGACAATTTTCTCTTTTAATTGATCCACATCTTTCCAAGAACTTGAAAACAACCCGGCCCTAATTTATCATCCGAATAGAGAGTCTCATTATAGTTTGATAACAACTCGTAAATATTTTCAATATTCCTTCTAGCCTTACGGCTCAATTTTTTCTACCATAGCTTGAATGAAATGAACTTAGGTCGCACCTTCTTCATTATGCTCAATATAAAACCTAGAGTCTTGGTCGTTGCACTTGAACTCTCGACCCATGTTTCTTGAACGAGTTCTTCATGACTTTTTTGATATACTTTGTCTTGACCTAGTTATCGACCACATTAAAACATGTAAAGGATCATTCGCTTGCTTGTCTTCCATTATTCTCATCGTACCCTCCCTTTCGAGAAGCATTCGACCTCCAATCTACACGTGCATTTGTCTCTGCTATATTTGATACATCGCTTCAGTGGGAAGAAATGATTGTTCTTCTCCATAGATGAAGATTTTTTCCCAAATATCATAATAACTAGAATAATTAACCTCGCTTGTTTTCACACGAAGTTTTAATTTTCTATGCTGGCTTTTCCAATATAATGGTCGTATTGTTCTCTCAATGCTTTCTCTGTCAAATTCTCTAAGGAACTTACCAATCTCAACGACGCTTTTGTACTTGCAATGTTATGAAACGAACATCAACTCAAGAAGCAAGAACGATAACGATACTCGAGAATATACTAAAGTCGAAAAGCCCAAAAGAATTTTGAAAACACCCCAAAAAAGACTAAAAAAACGATTTCTTCAAATCGGTTTAAACCATTCTCACAACAAGATTATTTCCTAAGGATGAAATATTTGTCAACCAGTAATGAAGATAAGGTTTCTTAAAAATAACACCACAAGAATTCTGGACAACGTTTACGTTTGTTTTTCTTGAATTTTTGTAGCTTTTTCTCTAATTTTCTTTGTTCTTACTTAATCCAAAAGAACAATCACAGGGAAAAAACTAAGAAAAAAATGAAAATACGTTGGTGTACAAATCAATTATTGAATGTTTTCGGAGCAATATTGGATGTTAACAGTAATAGAAGGGAATGAATAGTCCAAGAAAAAGATAGAAACTAGGAGCCCGTTTGGTGCGCATTGTTTTGAAGAAAATGCATCTTTTTGATGTGATGGATGGTGACTTTGTGATTGAAAAAGAAGGAAAAATTATTGATGTGATAAAGAAATATTGTTTTATTGAAGAATGTGCGGTTGAAAACGAGTAGAAGAATGAAAATGAGCAGTAAAATGAGAATCGAACAGGGCCTAGAGCAAGAAAACAAACGGGAAAACAAAAACAAAACCAAATTTTTAGCCGAAATTTTGATACCAGCTGGTGTAACCCCATTGCAGCAAACCTGGAACCCACTCGAGATGTGATACGGACCCCGAGAAATGTAAAATCATATAAATAACCTGGACGTCTTACCAAAACTTAATCTTGAGTAAATTCTCACGCTAATCTTGAGTTTAATTGAAATTATGATTTAATAAATATTTGATCAAACAATAGAAAGAGCACGACTAATTATATGAAAAATCCAATAAGAATTAAACCATTTTCAAGACCAATTTATAAAGGAAACCCTAGATCAATTTAATTCCACAATAATACCAAACCTAGATTTCTTCCACAACATATTTCCACATTAATCCATTGAAATTAGATCCAAAAACAATCATATACATCAAGCATATAATGATAAAGGATCACACCGATAAGGGATTTGAAATTGAAATTCAATAAATACTTCAATTGTTCAATGGAGAAAACGTGATTGAATCCATAAAAATCTAATATGAAATAAACCAACTTCAAAATATATCCATAAGAATAAGAAATCTAAATTTCAGAATTATTTGACAATAAAGAGCACGTTAAATGAATGAAAAGGTGTTAAAATCCCCAAACCCGATCGAGATCCTTCCTTGCTTTACCAAAGAGATTAGCCTTCCATGGAGTTCTTGAGGCCAAGAGATGTTTGAGAGGTCTAGGAGATGAAGAATGGTCGAAATCCCCCTTCTGGTCGACTTCAGGGTGAGAAAAACGCGTCCAAAAACTTTCCATAGTTGATTTGGTTGATTTCTGGAAATAAAAGATTTTTGGCCCGGTTTATAACCTATGCGACCGCATGGTACAAATTCATGCGGTCGCATGGAACAAAGTAATTCAACCCTGAAGCTCTCGGGAATAGCCATGCGACCGCATGATTTTGCTAATTTTCCGCCGGATAGCTTTCAGTGTTTTAGTCATATCTTCCTCTCTAGATATCCGATTGAGGTGATTCAAAGTGCGTTGGAAAGCTGACTCGATGGGCTACAACTTTAGTTCAGATATCGACTTCCAATTCGATCTTATACCATGTGAAAATGATCTAAATATGAGGATGAAAATCGATGCAAAACTTTTCAGCATATGTGATGACGTTTTGACTATATTTCATCCCGTCGACTTCTTTCCTCATCCAATTGATGCCGAACACCCTCAAATCTTCATTTTTCCTTCCGAGTTATCTTTTGATATTTGCAATTTGGTCCTTGAACTTTTGTTTCTTCCATTTTAATCTATTTTCACTTATTTCTTCCATTTTTCACTTGTTTTTCCCATTTGCCACCTAAACAAAGATATAAAAATATTTAGTGCATTTCGGTGTCAAATAATCATATAAATAAGAATATTAAAGGGTGAAAAACGTAACAAATGTGCTATTATCACACCCCTCAACTTGCTTATTGCTAGTCCCTAGCAATTTAATGCAAAACGAAACAAGCAAAGACTAGTCAACGTCGCAAGTCAAATTATCAAGTTCTAATCTACCACAATGCATGCTCTTTTCAAACTCAACACCACAAAGAAATCAATAATGTCATGATCACCAAAATGTCAAAAACACATGCCAAATGTGTAAGTGTGTGTCAAGCCATAACCATCTTACCGCTAACCCTAACACATGCAACATCAAGTATATCTCGAGTTAAAGATTCAGTTCCATAACTCACGGGTATCAAAGTGTTTAGTACGGGATTTCTCTCTATGGAGCTGAGAATAAGATACACTCAAATATGGAGGCTTAAATATTCATGTACAAGTAATAAGCAAACATTGATCCTGTGATAGGCATACTTTCAAATGAGAATCTATCAACTTCTTACCACAGCCTACTTGGGATCCAAACGGTCAATACAAAAGGTTGGACGAAGTTTAGGTTGGGTTTTATGAGGCTAAGAGATATAAGATTCAAAGCACTTCCAAGTATGCAACCAAGCACATTATCAAGCATTTCTAATTGGCATTTCAAATTGATCACAGCTTTCAATAGGTACCATTTGTCGACATTTCAAACCCCAAAGTCAATCAAGTAGAACATCTTCAAATTTTTTTTTTTTTATTTTTTATTTTTTTTTTTTTTTGTTTGAATCCACCCCAACTCTTGTCATTTTTCTTGCTTCTATTCTTCACAAATCGCATTTAATACTTACTACACACTTGGAAGTAAAAGAAGTGAGAAAATAAGCATATACTTCGGTATAGAAAAGTATGGATAATGTATGTGTAAGAAGGGAAAGGTTATACATGTGTATATGGCTCAAAATGGCGACTAGGGGCTGTATTTATTGCAAAGAAAACGTTTGAGAGGCTCAAATGTTGATCCTAAATTGACGTTTATCATATCCCAAGTAATCCACTATCTTACCACAGACCATGTAATGTTATTCTCGCAAAAGTTTCCAATTCACAAGATCAATGGATGCTTACCACCGTTTTGTACTGTGATATGACTCTCAATTCTCATCAATTCTCACATAAAGAAACTTCAACGAGAGACTCCTCTAGCCACATGTGTTAAACAACTATCTTACCACAAGGCTTGTGTGCACAAAAGTGGTTTAGCAAGTGTTTTAACGTCTAGACTTTCATAACAAAATTAACTCCTAGTGTCATTCAAAAACATAAACATGCAGTGAATCAGAGACCCTTTTTTTTTTTTTTTTTTTAAAAAAAAAAAAAATTTAACCAGTCATGACAAGTTTCAATGAGAGTGCATGATAATTACAACAAGAACCAAAGTACTCTCCCCCCAACTAAATATTGCATTGTCCTCAATGCAAAAACATGAATATTAGATAGGGAATGAATAATATCACCTGAATGCGGGTGTGAGCCAACATAAGCGCGAAGAAAGGTGAGCCTGAAAGTTCTCAATGGGATGGTAATGCAAGAAAAAGAACAAAAATAACTAAAATATGAATGCAAAAATAAAAAGAAAAGAAATGAATGAACTTCCCTTGGGTTGCCTCCCAAGCAGCGCCTTTGCTTATCGTCGTTGGCTCGACCCAATGTTCCCATTTTTAGCCCGCATCTAGCCAGGGCGATCCTAAGTTTCCTTGCATTGCATTAAACTCATTGCCCATAACCATTGGTGCAGCTCCTCTGCCTCCATCTAATACATGTGTGGGGTCACTAGGAGCGGGCTAAAAATTTGTAGTGGGGGCCTGCAACATAAAAGGTAGAGTCATCTTGTTAGAAACTGGTGATGTAAAATAAGGACTATTACCTGTCTCGTGATCTGGTCTCTCCACGATGTCCAAACCATCTGGTTCTGGAAATTCCTGTGTTGGTCCAAGGAACATATTATCGGCTACCTCTTGTGTGAGTGTGTCAATCATGTGAGTTTGTTGACACTCATCATCTTCCTCTGGCTGCCTGGTGATATGAAAAATGTTGGCTTCTAGAGTCATATTCCCAAAGGATAATTTCATGAGACCATTTCTACAATTAATCAAAGCATTAGCAGTAGCGAGGAAAGGTCTACCAAGAATGATAGGAATTTTAGAAGCAACACTCACATTAGCTTTTACATCCATGACCAAGAAATCAACGGGATAGTAAAAGTTATCAATTTAAACTAAGACATCTTCAATTACTCCCCTAGGTTTAATAGTGGACCTATCAGCTAATTGTAGGACAACAGAGGTAGGCTTCATCTCACCTAATCCTAGCTGCGAGTAGATAGCATAAGGCATGAGATTGACACTAGCCCCTAGATCAAGAAGAGCTTGTCCAATCTCATGGTTCCCGATGATGCAAGAGACAATAGGACAACCAGGGTCCTTATAACTTTGGTGGTGTCCTTTGTTCAATGACAGCACTCACATGTTCAGTCAAAAAGGCAATTTTCTTGACATGATGTTTCCTTTTGACAGTGCATAAGTCCTTAAGGATTTTAGCATAAGCAAAAACCTGTAAAATCACATGCAAGAAAGGCACATTAATTTTCACTTGCTTTAGTTGCTCTAAAATCTCGCTATGATGGCCAGCAGATTTCGAGGTGGACTTTAGAGCTTGAGGGAAAGGTACTCTCACTGAATGTTCCACTACCTCCTCACTAGGGCTGTTCTCATTCGATTCACTAGACTCTTTTTCTGTTTCCCTAGGTTTGGAAGTTGGCTCTAAGACTTTCCCTGAATGTGTGGTTATGACATTCACTTCCCTAAGATTGGTCTCATGTGGTCCTGAAGTTTGTGCCATGTGTTGCCCCCTAGGATTTGGTTGCGCTTGGGCAGGAAATTTTTCATGCTCTACTACAGTTAAGGCATTGGTCAGTTTAGACATATGACTTTTCATTTCTTTGTTTTCCTCAACAATTTGAGTAATCACAGTCTCAAACTTTTGGTTTGTTTTACTTTGTGCCTCGATGAATGCATGTAGAGTGTCTTCTAAGGAATTCCTAGATGATACGGGTTGATGTGAGGGTGCAGTGTAAGCTCTATTGAATTGGGAAGGTTGCTGGTTTTTAGATTTCCAGCTGAAATTAGGGTGATTTTCCCACCTTGAGTTATAGGTCTCGGAGTAAGGGGTATGGGGCTTTTGATATACACCTAAAGTATTACAGTGTGCCTCATAAAGTCCCCTCATCTCAGCATAAGTAGCGCATTCTTGCACAGGGTGGTCACTTCCTCCACACACAAAACAATTACCACTGGACTCAACACGGGATGCACTATGTACAGATTTCGAGTCTCTAGCACGTAAGGTCTCAAGTTCTTTAGTTAGGGCTTCTACCTTTGCTCTAAGGCTATCCTCCTCCCTAAGGTGATATATACTTGTACTAGTGGGATAACTTGCGAGTCGTGACCTATTAGTACTCTCAGTGGCACTAGGTCCGGTCCATGTATGAGCTTTCTCAGCTAGTTCATCTAGGTATTCCATGGCTTCATCAGGATCCTTTCGTAAAAATTCACCATTGCACATCATTTCTACGAATTGGCGCTCCCTAGGTGATAATCCCTCATAGAAGAAACTCACTATACGCCAACTCTCATAACCATGGTGGGGACAAAGGCTTTGTAGTTCTTTAAATCTTTCCCAGGTCTGATATAGGGTCTCACTATCCTTTTGACTAAACGTAAAATTTGTTTTTTAAGTGCGTTAGTCTTATGGTGGGGAAAGTATTTATTAAAGAAGGCTTGAGTCATTTCATCCTAGGTGCCAATCGAACGTGGTCTCAATGAATACAACCAGCATTTTGCCCTTTCCTTAAGGGAGAATGGAAAGAACATAAGCCTAATTGCATCCACTATACCATGTTGATTGTGGAAGGTTGCTACTACCTCCTCAAATTCCCTAATATGCACATACGGGTTTTCATTTTCAAGTCCATGGAAATTTGGGAGAAGTTGAATCATTCCAGGATTAAAATATACACGTGGCATATTGGGTGGGAACATAATACATGATGGTGTAGATGTGCGTGTGGAGTGAAGATAATCATGCAAAGTTCTGTAAGGTGCATCATGCTCACTATCAGACATTGTGTTACGTGATGTGGTGGTCGTGGCAATAGATGTAGTACCAAAAATAGGGTTAGGAAGAGATTCAAACACTAGACGAAGTCTTTCGGTAGAGCTTCCTATATCACCTCGATCCCTGCTCATAAGCACAAGCAAAAGAAAAAAAAAATGGAACTATGTGAAAAACAAGAGATAATAACGAGAGAAAATAAACTAACAAAACAAAAAAATATGAAAATGAATAAGGGAACGAAGTCACCCTTTTGCTAGAAGATCCTTCAATTTGTTGTACCGTCTCCCCGGCAACGGCACCAAAATTTGATTACGCCCAAAGTGTTACGCGGTGTTGTAGTGTAGCTTTGGGGTGTCGTATCCACAGGGAGATGGAAAATTATTCAAAGGTTCCAAAATGGGTGATCTATCTTTTTAAATTGTAGGAAAGTTCGGTTGTTGATCAAACAAGTTAGTCTCAAAATTATGAACTAAAATTCAATAGATTAAGGTAGTGAAGCTTTGGAATTCACTCTCTCGGGTTGGATCAATCAACATTAGTCATTCATGCATCTTACCAAAACTCTAGGCTCCTATAGTAAATTCTCACGCTAATCTTGAGTTTAATTGAAATTATGATTTAATAAATATTCGATCAAACAATAGAAAGAGCACGACTAATTCTATGAAAAATCCAATAAGAATTAAACCATTTTCAAGACCAATTTATAAAGAAAACCCTAGATCAATTTAATTCCACAATAATACCAAACCTAGATTTCTTCCACAACATATTTCCACATTAATCCATTGAAATTAGATCCAAAAACAATCATATACATCAAGCATATAATGGTAAATGACAATAGCACATTTGTTACGTTTTTCACCCTTTAATATTTTCATTTATATGATTATTTGACACCGAAATGCACTAAATGTTTCTATATCTTGGTTTAGGTGGCAAATGGGTGAAACAAGTGAAAAATGGAAGAAACAAGTGAAAAAAGGATCAAAATAGAAGAAAGCGAAAGTTAAAGGACCAAATTACAAATACCAAAAGATGACTCGGCAAGGAAAATGAAGATATGAAGATTTGAGAGTGTTCGGCACCAATTGGAGGAAGAAAGGAGTCAAAGGGGTGACATATAGCCAAGACATTCTCACACATCAACTTTCAAGCTGAAAACTTTTGCACCGATTTTTAGCCTCATCTTGAGACCGTTGTTTCACATGGTATAAAATTGAATTTAAAGTTGACATCTGAATGAAAGTTGTATCCCATCGAGTCAGCTTTTCAACTCACTTTGAATCACCTCAATCGGATATCGGGAGAGAAAGATATTGGCAAAATACTAAAAGCTGTCCGGCGGAAAAAATTATAAAAACGCGGTCGCTTGGAGTAAATTGGCAAGCGGTCGCCCACAACCCTACCGAGAATTCAAAGGCAAATATCATTGAACTAAGCTACCGCTTGAATTTACACTAAGCGGTAGCTTAGGGATTTTTTCGGCAGATCTGTTCTAATTTCGGAAATAACCTAAACACCTATGGAAACGCGTTTTGCTTGATTTTCTCGACCGAAATAGATCAAAACACGTCCAGAAGCCATTATTCTTCATCTTGGAACAATTCTTTTCACCTTGGGAACAAGAAAACTCCATGGAAGGCTAAAGAATTATGTGAAGCAAAGAAGGAACTCACCGATTTTTGGGATTTCATGTCAATTGTTCAATTCCTTTGGTATTTATCTGATTTAAAACACTTGTAGATCTAGGGTTTCATTCTTATATGTATATGTGGAATTGGTTTAATGTTTACTCGATTTCTCATAGACTTAATCATGTTTCTTCTATCGTGGAATTAAACTAATCATTGAATTTCAATTTCATATAAGTTTATTGATGGATTTGTTGTGAGTTTGGTTTAATTTGTATTAGGTTTTTCATAGGATTAATCATGTTCTTCCTATTGAATAATCGAAATACTTATTGAATTTTCATTACTTGGATATTATTGGTGTGATTATTTACAACTTTATGCTACATGTATGTGGTTGGTTTATAATCTAATTCCAATAATTGCTTGCAAAAATTGTGAAAGGAAATTAGGATGTACAAGTACAATTGTGAATTACATTGATCTTAAACATCAAATCATCCGATTAAAGTGCCGGGATGAAAGCCTTTAATTGTGTTATTAATTTGAATGATTGACATTGAACGATCTAATCCGGGTGAGGGAATTCTGAGCTTCACTATTTTAATTACTGAATTTTATCACAAAAACTTTGATATTGATCTAATCAACATTGATATCTTTAGACAATTTTGAGTGAACGAGCACCTATTTAGAGACTCCTTAATTTAATTTCCATCTCTCCGTGGATACGACACCCCAAAGCTACACTACAACACCGCGATAAACTTTGGGCGTAATCAAATTTTGGCGCCGTTGCCGGGGAGACGGTACAACAAATTGAAGGATCTTCTAGCAAAAGGGTGACTCCGTTCCCTTATTCATTTTCATATATATTTTTTTTTTTGTTAATTTATTTTCTCTCGTTATTATCTCTTGTTTTTCACATAGTTCCATTTTTTTCTTTTGCTTGTGTTTATGAGCAGGGATCGAGGTGATATAGGAAGCTCTACCGAAAGACTTCGTCCAGTGTTTGAATCTCTTCCTAAACCTATTTTTGACACTACATCTATTGCCACGACCACCACATCATGTAACACAATGTCTGATAGTGAGCATGATGCACCTTACAGAACTTTGCATGATTATCTTCACCCCACACGCACATCTACACCATCATGTATTATGTTCCCACCCAATATGCCATGTGTAGATTTTAATCCTGGAATGATTCAACTTCTCCCAAATTTCCATGGACTTGAAAATGAAAACCCGTATGTGCATATTATGGAATTTGAGGAGGTAACAGCAACCTTCCACAATCAACATGGTATAGTGGATGCAATTAGGCTTAAGTTCTTTCCATTCTCCCTTAAGGAAAGGGCAAAAAGCTGGTTGTATTCATTGAGACCACGTTCGATTGGCACCTGGGATGAAATGACCCAAGCCTTCTTTAATAAATACTTTCCCCACCATAAGACTAACGCACTTAAAAAGCAAATTTCTACGTTTAGTCAAAAGGATAGTGAGACCCTATATCAGACCTGGGAAAGATTTAAAGAACTACAAAGCCTTTGTCCCCACCATGGTTATGAGAGTTGGCGTATAGTGAGTTTCTTCTATGAGGGATTATCACCTAGGGAGCGCCAATTCGTAGAAATGATGTGCAATGGTGAATTTTTACGAAAGGATCCTGACGAAGCCATGGAATACCTAGATGAACTAGCTGAGAAAGCTCATACATGGACCGGACCTAGTGCCACTGAGAGTACTAATAGGTCACGACCCGCAAGTTATCCCACTAGTACAGGTATATATCACCTTAGGGAGGAAGGTAGCCTTAGAGCAAAGGTAGAAGCCCTAACTAAAGAACTTGAGACCCTACGTGCTAGAGACTCGAAATCTGTACATAGTGCATCCCGTGTTGAGTCCAGTGGTAATTGTTTTGTGTGTGGAGGAAGTGACCACCCTGTGCAAGAATGCGCTATGCTGAGATGAGGGGACTTTATGAGGCACACTGTAATACTTTAGGTGTATATCAAAAGGAGGGGTGGGAAAATCACCCTAATTTCAGCTGGAAATCTAAAAACCAGCAACCTTCCCAATTCAATAGAGCTTACACTGCACCCTCACATCAACCCGTATCGTCTAGGAATTCCTTAGAAGACACTCTACATGCATTCATTCATCGAGGCACAAAGTAAAACAAACCAAAAGTTTGAGACTGTGATTACTCAAATTGTTGAGGAAAATAAAGAAATGAAAAGTCATATGTCTAAACTGATCAATGCCTTAGCTGTAGTAGAGCATGGAAAATTTCCTGCCCAAGCGCAACCAAATCCTAGGGGGCAACACATGGCACAAACTTCAGGACCACATGAGACCAATCTTAGGGAAGTGAATGCCATAACCACACATTTAGGGAAAGTCTTAGAGCCAACTTCCAAACCGAGGGAAACAGAAAAAGAGTCTAGTGAATCAAATGAGAACAGCCCTAGTGAGGAGGTAGTGGAACATTCAGTGAGAGTACCTTTCCCTCAAGCTCTAAAGTCCACCTCGAAATCTGCTGGCCATCATAGCGAGATTTTAGAGCACCTAAAGCAAGTGAAAATTAATCTGCCTTTCTTGCAGGTGATTTCACAGGTTCCTGCTTATGCTAAAGTCCTTAAGGACTTATGCACTGTCAAAAGGAAACATCATGTCAAGAAAACTACCTTTTTGACTGAACATGTGAGTGCTGTCATTGAACAAAGGACACCACCAAAGTATAAGGACCCTGGTTGTCCTACTGTCTCTTGCATCATCGGAAACCATGAGATTGGACAAGCTCTTCTTGATCTAGGGGCTAGTGTCAATCTCATGCCTTATGCTATTTACTCGCAGCTAGGATTAGGTGAGATGAAGCCTACCTCTGTTGTCCTACAATTAGCTGATAGGTCCACTATTAAACCTAGGGGAGTAATTGAAGATGTCTTGGTTCAAATTGATAAATTTTACTATCCCGTTGATTTCTTAGTCGTGGATGTAAAAGCTAATGTGAGTGTTGCTTCTAAAATTCCTATCATTCTTGGTAGACCATTCCTCGCTACTGCTAATGCTTTGATTAATTGTAGAAATGGTCTCATGAAATTATCCTTTGGGAATATGACTCTAGAAGTCAACATTTTTCATATCACCAGACAGCCAGAGGAAGATGATGAGTGTCAACAAACTCACATGATTGACACACTCACACAAGAGGTAGCCGATAATATGTTCCTTGGACCAGCACAGGAATTTCCAGAACCAGATGGTTTGGACATCGTAGAGAGAACAGATCACGAGACAGGTAATAGTCCTTATTTTATATCACCAGTTTCTAACAAGAGGACTCTACCTTTTATGTTGCAGGCCCCCACGACAAATTTTGAGCCCACTCCTAGTGACCCCACACATGTATTAGATGGAGGCAGAGGAGCTGCACCGATGGTTATGGGCAATGAGTTTAATGCACTGCAAGGAAACTTGGGATCGCCCTGGCTAGATGCGGGCTAAAAATGGGAACATTGGGTCGAGCCAACGACGATAAACAAAGGCGCTGCTTGGGAGGCAACCCATGGGAAGTTTATTCATTTCATTTCTTTTTGTTTTTGCATTCATATTTTAGCTATTTTTGTTCTTTTTCTTACATTACCATCCCATTGAGAACTTCCAGGTTCACCTTTCTTCGTGCTTATGTTGACTCACATCCGTCTCCAGGTGATATCTTTCCTTCCCTATTTAGTATTCATGTTTATGCATTGAGGACAATGCAATATTTAGTTGGGGGGAGAGTTACTTTGGATTCTACCATGATTATCATGTACTCTTGTTGAATTTGTCATGATTGGTTTAAATTTTTTTCTCTTAAGTCTCTGATTTGCTGCATGTTGTGCCCTTGAATGACAAAATATGCCACTAGGAGTTAATTTTGTTATGAAAGTCTAGTTATCAAGACACTTGCTGAATTATTTTTATGCACACAAGCCTTGTGGTAAGATGGTTGTTTAACACATGTGGCTAGAGGAGTCTCTCGTTGAAGTTTCTTTATGTGAGAATTGGTGAGAATTGAGAGTCATATCATACTACAAACGGTGGTAAGCATCCATTGATCTTGTGAATTGGAAACTTTTGTGAGAATAACATTACATGGTCTGTGGTAAGATAGTGGATTACTTAGGATATGACAAAGGTCAATTTAGGATCAATATTTGAGCCTCTCAAACGTTTTCTTTGCAATAAATACAGCCCCTAGTCGCCACTTTGAGCCATATACACATGTATAACCTTTCCCTCCTTGCACATACATTATCCATACTTTTCCATACCGATCCACTTCTTTTACTTCCAAGTGTGTAGTAAGTATTAGATGTGATTTGTGAAGAATAGAAGCAAGAAGAATGACAAGAGTTGGGGTGGATTCAAGTGAAAAAAAACAAAAACAAAAATTGAAAAAAAAAAATCATTGAAGATGCTCTACTTGATTGACTTTAAGGTTTGAAATGTCAACAAATGGTACTTAATGAAAGCTGTGATCAATTTGAAATGCTAATTAGAAATGCTTGATAATGTACTTGGTTGCATGCTTGGAAGTGCTTTGAATCTTATACCTCTTAGTCTTATAAAACCCAACCTAAACTTCGTCCAACCTTTTGTATTGACCGTTTGGATCCCAAGTAGGCTGTGGTAAGAAGTTGATAGATTCTCATTTGAAAGTATGTCTATCAGAGGATCAATGTTTGCTTATTACTTGTGCATGAATATTTAGGCCTCCATATTTGAGCGTATTCTATTCTCAGCTCCATAGAGAGAAATCCCTTACTAAACACTTTGATACCCGTGAGTTATGGAACTGAATCTTTAACTCGAGATATACTTGATGTTGCATGTGTTAGGGTTAGTGGTAAGATGGTTATGGCTTGACACACACTTACACATTTGGCATGTGTTTTTGACATTTTGGTGATCATGACACTATTGATTTCTTTGTGGTGTTGAGTTTGAAAAGAGCATGCATTGTGGTGAATTAGAACTTGATAATTTGACTTACGACGTTGACTAGTCTTTGCTTGTTTCGTTTTGTATTAAATTGCTAGGGACTAGCAATAAGCAAGTTGGGGTGTGATAATAGCACATTTGTTACGTTTTTCACCCTTTAATATTTTCATTTATATGATTATTTGACACCGAAATGCACTAAATGTTTCTATATCTTGGTTTAGGTGGCAAATGGGTGAAACAAGTGAAAAATGGAAGAAATAAGTGAAAAAAAGGATCAAAATAGAAGAAAGCGAAAGTTAAAGGACCAAATTGTAATACCAAAAGATGACTCGGCAAGGAAAATGAAGATATGAAGATTTGAGAGTGTTCAGCGCCAATTGGAGGAAGAAAGGAGTCAAAGGGGTGACATATAGCCAAGACATTCTCACACATCAACTTTCAAGCTGAAAACTTTTGCATCGATTTTTAGCCTCATATTGAGACCGTTGTTTCACATGGTATAAAATTGAATTGGAAGTTGACATCTGAATGAAAGTTGTATCCCATCGAGTCAGCTTTCCAACTCACTTTGAATCACCTCAATCGGATATCGGGAGAGAAAGATATTGGCAAAATACTAAAAGCTGTCCGGCGGAAAAAATTATAACTAAGCGGTCGCTTGGAGTAAATTGGCAAGCGGTCGCCCACAACCCTACCGAGAATTCAAAGGCAAATATCATTGAACTAAGCTACCGCTTGAATTTACACTAAGCGGTAGCTTAGGGATTTTTTCGGCAGATCTGTTCTAATTTCGGAAATAACCTAAACACCTATGGAAACGCGTTTTGCTTGATTTTCTCGACCGAAATAGATCAAAACACGTCCAGAAGCCATTATTCTTCATCTTGGAACAATTCTTTTCACCTTGGGAACAAGAAAACTCCATGGAAGGCTAAAGAATTATGTGAAGCAAAAAAGGAACTCACCGGTTTTTGGGATTTCATGTCAATTGTTCAATTCCTTTGGTATTTATCTGATTTAAAACACTTGTAGATCTAGGGTTTCATTCTTATATGTATATGTGGAATTGGTTTAATGTTTACTCGATTTCTCATAGACTTAATCATGTTTCTTCTATCGTGGAATTAAACTAATCATTGAATTTCAATTTCATATAAGTTTATTGATGGATTTGTTGTGTGAGTTTGGTTTAATTTGTATTAGGTTTTCATAGGATTAATCATGTTCTTCCTATTGAATAATCGAAATACTTATTGAATTTTCATTACTTGGATATTATTGGTGTGATTATTTACAACTTTATGCTACATGTATGTGGTTGGTTTGTATAATCTAATTCCAATAATTGCTTGCAAAAATTGTGAAAGGAAATTAGGATCTACAAGTACAATTGTGAATTACATTGATCTTAAACATCAAATCATCCGATTAAAGTGCCGGGATGAAAGCCTTTAATTGTGTTATTAATTTGAATGATTGACATTGAACGATCTAATCCGGGTGAGGGAATTCTGAGCTTCACTATTTTAATTACTGAATTTTATCACAAAAACTTTGATATTGATCTAATCAACATTGATATCTTTAGACAATTTTGAGTGAACGAGCACCTATTTAGAGACTCCTTAATTTAATTTCCATCTCTCCGTAGATACGACACCCCAAAGCTACGCTACTACAACACCCCAAAGCTCTCGGGAATATCCATGCGGCCGCATGGATTTATAACCATGCGACCGCATGATTTTGCCAATTTTCCGCCGAATAGCTTTCAGTGTTTTAGTCATATCTTCCTCTCTCGATATCCGATTGAGGTGATTCAAAGTGAGTTGGAAAGCTGACACAATGGGCTACAACTTTTGTTCAGATATCGACTTCCAATTAGATCTTATACCATGTGAAAATGATCTAAATATGAGGCTAAAAATCGATGCAAAACTTTTCAGCATATGTGATGACTTTTTGACTATATTTTATCCCGTCGACTTCTTTCCTCATCCAATTGATGCCGAACACCCTCAAATCTTCATATCTTCATTTTTCCTTCCGAGTCATCTTTTGGTATTTCAATTTGGTCCTTGAACTTTTGTTTCTTCCATTTTGATCTCTTTTCACTTGTTTCTTCCATTTTTCACTTATTTCGCCCATTTTCCACCTAAACAAAGATATAGAAACATTTAGTGCATTTCGGTGTCAAATAATCATATAAATGAAAATATTAAAGGGTGAAAAACGTAACAAATGTGCTATTATCACACGTTGATTTCTCAAAACATGAACAATGGCTAGAATGTTCGAACGCACTAAAATGGACCCTTAAACAACGGAATTTGACTCCAAAAGTTTGACTAAATCACCCGACCACGATGCGCAGAACCGAAATTGCTATAGGATTGCATCCACAGGACAATTTTCTCTTTTAATTTATCCACATCATTCCAACCACATCGAAACAACTCCACCTTGATTTGTCATCCGAATAGAGTCTCACTACTATTTGAAAACAACTCGTAAACATTTTCAAAAATTTTTCCAGGCTTACGGCTCAATTGTTTCTACCATAGCCTGAACGAAATGAACTTAGGTCGGCCCTTCTTCTTCATACTCAATATAAAACCTAGAGTCTTGATCGTTGCACTTGAACTCTCGACCCATGTTTCTTGAACGAGTCCTTGATGACTTTTTTGATATACATTGTCTAGACCTAGTTATCGACCACATAAAAAACATGTAAACGATCATTCGCTTGCTTATCTTCCATTATTCTCATCGTACCCTCCTTTTCGAGAAGCATTCGACCTCCCATCTTCACGTCCATTTTATAATTGATACATCGCTTCGGTGGGAAGAAATGATTGCTCTCCACCTTAGATGACGATTTTTTTTCCAAATATCATAATAACTAGAATAATTAACCTCGCTTGTTTTCACACGAATTTTTAATTCTATGTTGGCTTCTCCAATATAACGGTCGCATTGTTCTCTCGATGCTTTCTTTGTCAAATTCTCTGAGGAACTTACCAAACTAAACAACAATTTCCTACTTGCAATGTTATGAAACCAACATCAACTCAAGAAGCAAGAACGATAACGATACTCAAGAAAGTACTAAAGAATAAAAGCCCGAAAGATTTTTGGAAACACCCCAAAAAAGACCAGGAAAAAGATTTCTACAAATTGGTATAAACCATTCTCACAACAAGATTATTTCCCGAGTATGATATATTTGTCAACTAGTAATGAAGATAAGGTTTCTTAAAAATAACACCACATGAATTCTGGACAGCGTTTACGTCTGTTTTTCTTGAATTTTTGTTGCTTTTTCTCGAATTCTCACTTAATCTAATAGAGCAATCACAGGGAAAAAAATAAGAAAAAGAAATTAAAATACGTTGGTTTACAAATCAATTCTTGAATATTTTCGGTGCAATATTTGATGTTTGCGCCTAAAAAAATTGGATGAATAGTCCAAGAAAAAGATAGAAACTAGGAGCCCGTTTGATGTACATTGTTTTGAAAAAAATGCATCATTTTGATGTGACGGATGGTGACTATGTGGTTGAAAAAGAATGAAAAAGTATTGATGTGATAAAGAAATATTGTTTTATTGAAAACTCTGCGGTAAAAAATGAGTAGAAGAATGAGAATGAGCATTAAAATGAGAAGTGAACAGGGCTTAGAGCAAGAAAATAAACGGGAAGACAAAAACAAAACCTGATTTTTTTAGCCAAAATTTTGATACCAGCTAAGATTTTCCTACTTGCAATGTTATGAAACGAACATCAACTCCAGAAGCAAGAACGATTACGATACTCGAGAATGTACCAAAGTCGAAAAGTCCGAAAGAATTTTGAAAACACCCCAGAAAAGACTAGAAAAACGATTTCTTCAAATCGGTTTGAACCATTCTCACAACAAGATTATTTCCCAGTGATGAAATTTTTGTCAACAATTAATGAAGATAAGGTTTCTTAAAAATAACACCTCAAGAATTCTGGACAACGTTGACGTTTGCTTTTCTTGAATTTTTGTAGATTTTTCTATAATTCTCTTTCTTCTAACTTAATCGAAAAGAACAATCACAGGGAACAAACTAAGAAAAAGAAATGAAAATACGTTGGTGTAAAAATCAATTATTGAATGTTTTCGGAGCAATTTGTGATGTTAACAGTAATAGAAGGGAATGAATAGTCCAAGATAAAGATAGAAACAAAAAGCCCGTTTGATCATATTATTTTGATTAAAATGCAGCTTTCTGAAGTGATGGATGGTGACTATGAGGTTGAAAAAGAAGAAAAAGTTATTCATGTGATGAAAAATATTATTTTATTGAAGAATGTGCGGTTGAAAATGAGTAGACGAATGAGAATGAGCAGTAAAATGAGAATCGAACAGGGCCTAGGCGAGAATACAAACAGGAAGACAAAAACAAAACCAAATTTTTAGCCGAAATTTTGATACCAGCTGGTGTAACCCCATTGCAGCAAACCTGGAACCCACACAAGATGTGATACGAACCCCAAGAAATGTAAAATCATATGAATAACCTGGACACGTTGATTTCTCAAATCATGAACCACGGCTTGAATGTCCGAACGCACTAAAATGGACCCCTGAACAACGAAATTTGTCCCTAAAAGTTTGACTAAATCGACCGACCACGATGCGCAGAATCGAAATTGCTCTAGGATTGCATACATGGACAATTTTCTCTTTTAATTTATCCACATCATTCCAAGCACATCGTAACAACTCGACCCTGATTGTCATCCGAATAGAGTCTCACTACTGTTTGAAAACAACTCGTAAACGTTTTCAATATTTTTTCCAGGCTTACGGCACAATTGTTTCTACCATAGCTAGAATGAAGTGAACTTAGGCCGGCCCTTCTTCTTCATACTCAACATAAAATCTAGAGTCTTGGTCGTTGCACCTGAACTCTCGACCCATGTTTCTTGAACGAGTCCTTGATGACTTTTTTGATGTACTTTATCTTGACCTAGTTATCGACCACATAAAAAACATGTAAACGATCATTCGCTTGCTTATCTTCCATTATTCTCGTCGTACCCTCCTTTTCGAGAAGCATTCGACCTCCCTTCTTCACGTGCATTCATCGCTTCTATAATTGATACATAGCTTCGGTGGGAAGAAATGATTGCTCTCCACCTTAGATGAAGATTTTTTTTTCCAAATATCATAATAACTAGAATAATTAACCTCGCTTGTTTTCACACGAATTTTTAATTCTATGTTGGATTTTCCAATATAACGGTCGCATTGTTCTCTCGATGCTTTCTTTGTCAAATTCTCTGAGGAACTTACTAAACTAAACAACAATTTCCTACTTGCAATGTTATGAAACCAACATCAACTCAAGAAGCAAGAACGATAACGATACTCGAGAAAGTACTAAAGAAGAAAAGCCGGAAAGATTTTTGGAAACACCCCAAAAAAGACCAGGAAAAAGATTTCTACAAATTGGTATAAACCATTCTCACAACAAGATTATTTCGCGAGTATGATATATTTGTCAACTAGTAATGAAGATAAGGTTTCTTAAAAATAACACCACATGAATTCTGGACAGCGTTTACGTCTGTTTTTCTTGAATTTTTGTTGCTTTTTCTCGAATTCTCACTTAATCTAATAGAGCGATCACGGGGAAAAAATAAGAAAAAGAAATTAAAATACGTTGGTTTACAAATATATTCTTGAATATTTTCGGTGCAATATTGGATGTTAACGACTAAAAAAATTGGATGCATAGTCCAAGAAAAAGATAGAAACTAGGAGCCCGTATGATGCACATTGTTTTGAAGAAAATGCATCATTTTGATGTGACGGATGGTGACTATGTGGGTGGAAAAGAAGGAAAAATTATTGATATGATAAAGAAATATTGTTTTATTGAAGAATCTGCGGTGAAAAATGAGTAGAAGAATGAGAATGAACATTAGAATGAGAATCGAACAGGGCTTAGAGCAAGAAAATAAACGGGAAGACAAAAACAAAACCTGAATTTTTTAGCCAAAATTTTGATACCAGCTAACATTTTCCTACTTGTAATGTTATGAAACGAACATCAACTCGAGAAGCAAGAACGATAACGATACTCGAGAATGTACTAAAGTCGAAAAGTCAGAAAGAATTTTGAAAACACCCCAAAAAAGACTAGAAAAACGATTTCTTCAAATCGGTTTGAACCATTCTCACAACAAGATTATTTCCCAAGGATGAAATATTTGTCAACCAGTAATGAAGATAAGGTTTCTTAAAAATAACACCACAAGAATTTTGGACAACGTTGACGTTTGCCTTTGTTGAATTTTTGTAGCTTTTTCTATAATTCTCTTTGTTCTTACTTAATCGAAAAGAACAATCACAGGGAACAAACTAAGAAAAAGAAATGAAAATACGTTGGTGTACAAATCAATTATTGAATGTTTTCGGAGCAATATTGGATGTTAACAGTAATAGAAGGGAATGAATAGTCCAAGATAAAGATAGAAACAAAGAGCCCGTTTGATCACATTATTTTGATTAAAATGCAGCTTTTTGAAGTGATGGATGGTGACTATGAGGTTGAAAAACAAGAAAAAGTTATTGATGTGATGAAAAATATTATTTTATTGAAGAATGTGCGGTTGAAAATGAGTAGAAGAATGATAATGAGCAGTAAAATGAGAATCGAACAGGGCCTAGGCAAGAAAACATACAGGAAGACAAAAACAAAACCAAATTTTTAGCCGAAATTTTGATACCAGCTGGTGTGACCCCATTGCAGCAAACCTGGAGCCCACACGAGATGTGATACGAACCCCGAGAAATGTAAAATCATACGAATAACCTGGACACGTTGATTTCTCAAATCATGAACCACGGCTTGAATGTCCGAACGCTCTAAAATGGACCCCTGAACAACGGAATTTGTCCCTAAAAGTTTGACTAAATTGACCGACCATGATGCGCAGAATCGAAATTGCTCTAGGATTGCATACACGGACAATTTTCTCTTTTAATTTATCCACATCATTCCAAGCACATCGAAACAACTCGACTCGGATTTGTCATCCGAATAGAGTCTCACTACTGTTTGAAAACAACTCGTAAACGTTTTCAATATTTTTTCCAGGCTTACGGCTCAATTGTTTCTACCATAGCTAGAATGAAGTGAACTTAGGCCGGCCCTTCTTCTTCATACTCAACAAAAAACCTAGAGTCTTGGTCGTTGCACTTGAACTCTCGACCCATGTTTCTTGAACGAGTCCTTGATGACTTTTTTGATATACTTTGTCTTGACCTAGTTATCGACCACATAAAAAACATGTAAACGATCATTCGCTTGCTTATCTTCCATTATTCTCGTCGTACCCTCCTTTTCGAAAAGCATTCGACCTCCCTTCTTCACGTGCATTCATCGCTTCTATAATTGATACATAGCTTCGGTGGGAAGAAATGATTGCTCTCCACCTTAGATGAAGATTTTTTTTTTCCAAATGTCATAATAACTAGAATAATTAACCTCGCTTGTTTTCACACGAATTTTTAATTCTATGTTGGCTTTTCCAATGTAACGGTCGCATTGTTCTCTCGATGCTTTCTTTGTCAAATTCTCTGAGGAACTTTCTAAACTAAACAACAATTTCCTACTTGCAATGTTATGAAACCAACATCAACTCAAGAAGCAAGAACGATAACGATACTCGAGAAAGTACTAAAGAAGAAAAGCCGGAAAGATTTTTGGAAACACCCCAAAAAAGACCAGGAAAAAGATTTCTACAAATTGGTATAAACCATTCTCACAACAAGATTATTTCGCGAGTATGATATATTTGTCAACTAGTAATGAAGATAAGGTTTCTTAAAAATAACACCACATGAATTCTGGACAGCGTTTACGTCTGTTTTTCTTGAATTTTTGTTGCTTTTTCTCGAATTCTCACTTAATCTAATAGAGCGATCACGGGGAAAAAATAAGAAAAAGAAATTAAAATACGTTGGTTTACAAATCAATTCTTGAATATTTTCGGTGCAATATTGGATGTTAACGACTAAAAAAATTGGATGCATAGTCCAAGAAAAAGATAGAAACTAGGAGCCCGTATGATGCACATTGTTTTGAAGAAAATGCATCATTTTGATATGACGGATGGTGACTATGTGGGTGAAAAAGAAGGAAAAATTATTGATATGATAAAGAAATATTGTTTTATTGAAGAATCTGCGGTGAAAAATGAGTAGAAGAATGAGAATGAACATTAGAATGAGAATCGAACAGGGCTTAGAGCAAGAAAATAAACGGGAAGACAAAAACAAAACCTGATTTTTTTAGCCAAAATTTTGATACCAGCTAACATTTTCCTACTTGCAATGTTATGAAACGAACATCAACTCAAGAAGCAAGAACGATAACGATACTCGAGAATGTACTAGAGTCGAAAGGTCCGAAAGAATTTTGAAAACACCCCAAAAAAGACTAGAAAAACGATTTCTTCAAATCGGTTTAAACCATTCTCACAACAAGATTATTTCCCAAGGATGAAATATTTGTCAACCAGTAATGAAGATAAGGTTTCTTAAAAATAACACCACAAGAATTCTGGACAACGTTGACGTTTACTTTTCTTGAATTTTTGTAGCTTTTTCTATAATTCTCTTTGTTCTTCCTTAATAGAAAAGAACAATCACAGGGAACAAACTAAGAAAACGAAATGAAAATACGTTGGTGTACAAATCAATTATTGAATGTTTTCGGAGCAATATTGGATGTTAACAGTAATAGAAGGGAATGAATAGTCCAAGATAAAGATAGAAACAAAGAGCCCGTTTGATCACATTATTTTGATTTAATTGCAGCTTCATGAAGTGATGGATGGTGACTATGAGGTTGAAAAAGAAGAAAAAGTTATTCATGTGATGAAAAATATTATTTTATTGAAGAATGTGCGGTTGAAAATGAGTAGAAGAATGAGAATGAGCAATAAAATGAGAATCGAACAGGGCCTAGGCAAGAAAACAAACAGAAAGACAAAAACAAAACCAAATTTTTAGCCGAAATTTTGATACCAGCTGGTGTAACCCCATTGCAGCAAACCTGGAACCCACACGAGATGTGATACGAACCCCGAGAAATGTAAAATCATATGAATAACCTGGACACGTTGATTTCTCAAATCATGAACCACGGCTTGAATGTCCGAACGCACTAAAATGGACCCCTGAACAACGGAATTTGTCCCTAAAAGTTTGACTAAATCGACCGACCACGATGCGCAGAATCGAAATTGCTCTAGGATTGCATACATGGACAATTTTCTCTTTTAATTTATCCACATCATTCCAAGCACATCGTAACAACTCGACCCTGATTGTCATCCGAATAGAGTCTCACTACTGTTTGAAAACAACTCGTAAACGTTTTCAATATTTTTTCCAGGCTTACGGCACAATTGTTTCTACCATAGCTAGAATGAAGTGAACTTAGGCCGGCCCTTCTTCTTCGTACTCAACATAAAATCTAGAGTCTTGGTCGTTGCACCTGAACTCTCGACCCATGTTTCTTGAACGAGTCCTTGATGACTTTTTTGATGTACTTTATCTTGACCTAGTTATCGACCACATAAAAAACATGTAAACGATCATTCGCTTGCTTATCTTCCATTATTCTCGTCGTACCCTCCTTTTCGAGAAGCATTCGACCTCCCTTCTTCACGTGCATTCATCGCTTCTATAATTGATACATAGCTTCGGTGGGAAGAAATGATTTCTCTCCACCTTAGATGAAGATTTTTTTTTCCCAAATATCATAATAACTAGAATAATTAACCTCGCTTGTTTTCACACGAATTTTTAATTCTATGTTGGATTTTCCAATATAACGGTCGCATTGTTCTCTCGATGCTTTCTTTGTCAAATTCTCTGAGGAACTTACTAAACTAAACAACAATTTCCTACTTGCAATATTATGAAACCAACATCAACTCAAGAAGCAAGAACGATAACGATACTCGAGAAAGTACTCAAGAAGAAAAGCCGAAAAGATTTTTGGAAACACCCCAAAAAAGACCAGGAAAAAGATTTCTACAAATTGGTATAAACCATTCTAACAACAAGATTATTTCGCGAGTATGATATATTTGTCAACTAGTAATGAATATAAGGTTTCTTAAAAATAACACCACATGAATTCTGGACAGCGTTTACGTCTGTTTTTCTTGAATTTTTGTTGCTTTTTCTCGAATTCTCACTTAATCTAATAGAGCAATCACAGGGAAAAAATAAGAAAAAGAAATTAAAATACGTTTGTTTACAAATCAATTCTTGAATATTTTCGGTGCAATATTGGATGTTTGCGCCTAAAAAAATTGGATGAATAGTCCAAGAAAAAGATAGAAACTAGGAGCCCGTTGGATGTACATTGTTTTGAAAAAAATGCATCATTTTGATGTGACGGATGGTGACTATGGTTGAAAAAGAATGAAAAGTATTGATGTGATAAAGAAATATTGTTTTATTGAAAAATCTGCGGTGAAAAATGAGTAGAAGAATGAGAATGAGCATTAGAATGAGAAGTGAACAGGGCTTAGAGCAAGAAAATAAACGGGAAGACAAAAACAAAACCTGATTTTTTTAGCCAAAATTTTGATACCAGCTAACATTTTCCTACTTGCAATGTTATGAAACGAACATCAACTCGAGAAGCAAGAACGATAACGATACTCGAGAATGTACTAAAGTCGAAAAGTCCGAAAGAATTTTGAAAACACCCCAAAAAAGACTAGAAAAACGATTTCTTCAAATCGGTTTGAACCATTCTCACAACAAGATTATTTCCCAAGGATGAAATTTTTGTCAACCAGTAATGAAGATAAGGTTTCTTAAAAATAACACCACAAGAATTCTGGTCAACGTTGACGTTTGCCTTTTCTTGAATTTTTGTAGCTTTTTCTATAATTCTCTTTGTTCTTCCTTAATCAAAAAAAACAATCACAGGGAACAAACTAAGAAAAAGAAATGAAAATACGTTGGTGTACAAATCAATTATTGAATGTTTTCGGAGCAATATTGGATGTTAACAGTAATAGAAGGGAATGAATAGTCCAAGATAAAGATAGAAACAAAGAGCCCGTTTGATCACATTATTTTGATTAAAATGCAGCTTTTTGAAGTGATGGATGGTGACTATGAGGTTGAAAAAGAAGAAAAAGTTATTGATGTGATGAAAAATATTATTTTATTGAAGAATGTGCGGTTGAAAATGAGTAGAAGAATGAGAATGAGCAGTAAAATGAGAATCGAACAGGGCCTAGGCAAGAAAACAAACAGGAAGACAAAAACAAAACCAAATTTTTAGCCGAAATTTTGATACCAGCTGGTGTGACCCCATTGCAGCAAACCTGGAGCCCACACGAGATGTGATACGAACCCCGAGAAATGTAAAATCATATGAATAACCTGGACACGTTGATTTCTCAAATCATGAACCACGGCTTGAATGTCCGAACGCACTAAAATGGACCCCTGAACAACGGAATTTGTCCCTAAAAGTTTGACTAAATCGACCGACCATGATGCGCAGAATCGAAATTGCTCTAGGATTGCATACACGGACAATTTTCTCTTTTAATTTATCCACATCATTCCAAGCACATCGAAACAACTCGACCCGGATTTGTCATCCGAATAGAGTCTCACTACTGTTTGAAAACAACTCGTAAACGTTTTCAATATTTTTTCCAGGCTTACGGCTCAATTGTTTCTACCATAGCTAGAATGAAGTGAACTTAGGCCGGCCCTTCTTCTTCATACTCAACAAAAACCTAGAGTCTTGGTCGTTGCACCTGAACTCTCGACCCATGTTTCTTGAACGAGTCCTTGATGACTTTTTTGATATACTTTGTCTTGACCTAGTTATCGACCACATAAAAAACATGTAAACGATCATTCGCTTGCTTATCTTCCATTATTCTCGTCGTACCCTCCTTTTCGAAAAGCATTCGACCTCCCTTCTTCACGTGCATTCATCGCTTCTATAATTGATACATAGCTTCGGTGGGAAGAAATGATTGCTCTCCACCTTAGATGAAGATTTTTTTTTTCCAAATGTCATAATAACTAGAATAATTAACCTCGCTTGTTTTCACACGAATTTTTAATTCTATGTTGGATTTTCCAATGTAACGGTCGCACTGTTCTCTCGATGCTTTCTTTGTCAAATTCTCTGAGGAACTTACTAAACTAAACAACAATTTCCTACTTGCAATGTTATGAAACCAACATCAACTCAAGAAGCAAGAACGATAACGATACTCGAGAAAGTACTCAAGAAGAAAAGCCGAAAAGATTTTTGGAAACACCCCAAAAAAGACCAGGAAAAAGATTTCTACAAATTGGTATAAACCATTCTAACAACAAGATTATTTCCCGAGTATGATATATTTGTCAACTAGTAATGAAGATAAGGTTTCTTAAAAATAACACCACATGAATTCTGGACAGCGTTTACGTATGTTTTTCTTGAATTTTTGTTGCTTTTTCTTGAATTCTCACTTAATCTAATAGAGCAATCACAGGGAAAAAAATAAGAAAAAGAAATTAAAATACGTTTGTTTACAAATCAATTCTTGAATATTTTCGGTGCAATATTGGATGTTAACGACTAAAAAAATTGGATGCGTAGTCCAAGAAAAAGATAGAAACTAGGAGCCCGTTTGATGCACATTGTTTTGAAGAAAATGCATCATTTTGATGTGACGGATGGTGACTATGTGGGTGACAAAGAAGGAAAAATTATTGATGTGATAAAGAAATATTGTTTTATTGAAGAATCTGCGGTGAAAAATGAGTAGAAGAATGAGAATGACCATTAGAATGAGAATCGAACAGGGCTTAGAGCAAGAAAATAAACGGGAAGACAAAAACAAAACCTGATTTTTTTAACCAAAATTTTGATACCAGCTAACATTTTTCTACTTGCAATGTTATGAAACGATCATCAACTCAAGAAGCAAGAACGATAACGATACTCGAGAATGTACTAAAGTCGAAAAGTCCGAAAGAATTTTGAAAACACCCCAAAAAAGACTAGAAAAACGATTTCTTCAAATCGGTTTAAACCATTCTCATAACAAGATTATTTCCCAAGGATGAAATATTTGCCAACCAGTAATGAAGATAAGGTTTCTTAAAAATAACACCACAAGAATTCTGGACAACGTTGACGTTTGCTTTTCTTGAATTTTTGTAGCTTTTTCTATAATTCTCTTTGTTCTTACTTAATCCGAAAGAACAATCACAGGGAACAAACTAAGAAAAAGAAATGAAAATACGTTGGTGTACAAATCAATTATTGAATGTTTTCGGAGCAATATTGGATGTTAACAGTAATAGAAGGGAATGAATAGTCCAAGATAAAGATAGAAACAAAGAGCCCGTTTGATCACATTATTTTGATTAAAATGCAGCTTTTTGAAGTGATGGATGGTGACTATGAGGTTGAAAAAGAAGAAAAAGTTATTGATGTGATGAAAAATATTATTTTATTGAAGAATGTGCGGTTGAAAATGAGTAGAAGAATGAGAATGAGCAGTAAAATGAGAATCGAACAGGGCCTAGGCAGGAAAACAAATAGGAAGACAAAAACAAAACCAAATTTTTAGCCGAAATTTTGATACCAGCTGGTGTAACACCATTGCAGCAAACTTGGAACCCACACGAGATGTGATATGAACCCCGAGAAATGTAAAATCATATGAATAACCTGGAAACGTTGATTTCTCAAATCATGAACCACGGCTTGAATGTCCGAACGCACTAAAATGGACCCCTGAACAACGGAATTTGTCGCTAAAAGTTTGACTAAATCGACCGTCCACGATGCGCAGAATCAAAATTGCTCTAGGATTGCATACACGGACAATTTTCTCTTTTAATTTATCCACATCATTCCAAGCACATCGAAACAACTCGACCCTGATTTGTCATCCGAATAGAGTCTCACTACTGTTTGAAAACAACTCGTAAACATTTTCAATATTTTTTCCAGGCTTACGGCTCAATTGTTTCTACCATAGCTAGAATGAAGTGAACTTAGGGCGGCCCTTCTTCTTCATTCTCAACATAAAACCTAGAGCCTTGGTCGTTGCACTTGAACTCTCAACCCATGTTTCTTGAACGAGTCCTTGATGACTTTTTTGATATACTTTGTCTTGACCTAGTTATCGACCACATAAAAAACATGTAAATGATCATTCGCTTGCTTATCTTCCATTATTCTCGTCGTACCCTCCTTTTCGAGAAGCATTCGACCTCCCTTCTTCACGTGCATTCATCGCTTCTATAATTGATACATAGCTTCGGTAGGAAGAAATGATTGCTCTCCACCTTAGATGAAGTTTTTTTTTTCCAAATATCATAATAACTAGAATAATTAACCTCGTTGTTTTCACACGAATTTTTAATTCTATGTTGGCTTTTCCAATATAACGGTCGCATTTTTCTCTCGATGCTTTCTTTGTCAAATTCTCTGAGGAACTTACTAAACTAAACAACAATTTCCTACTTGCAATGTTATGAAACCAACATCAACTCAAGAAGCAAGAACGATAACGATACTCGAGAAAGTACTAAAGAAGAAAAGCCGGAAAGATTTTTGGAAACACCCCAAAAAAGACCAGGAAAAAGATTTCTACAAATTGGTATAAACCATTCTCACCACAAGATTATTTCGCGAGTATGATATATTTGTCAACTAGTAATGAAGATAAGGTTTCTTAAAAACAACACCACATGAATTCTGGACAGCGTTTACATCTGTTTTTCTTGAATTTTTGTTGCTTTTTCTCGAATTCTCACTTAATCTAATAGAGCGATCACGGGGAAAAAATAAGAAAAAGAAATTAAAATACGTTGGTTTACAAATCAATTCTTGAATATTTTCGGTGCAATATTGGATGTTAGCGCCTAAAAAAATTGGATGAATAGTCCAAGAAAAAGATAGAAACTAGGATCCCGTTTGATGCACATTGTTTTGAAGAAAATGCATCATTTTGATGTGACGGATGGTGACTATGTGGGTGAAAAAGAATGAAAAATTATTGATGTGATAAAGAAATATTGTTTTATTGAAGAATCTGCGGTGAAAAATGAGTAGAAGAATGAGAATGAGCATTAAAATGAGAATCGAACAGGGCTTAGAGCAAGAAAATAAACGGGAAGACAAAAACAAAACCTGATTTTTTTAGCCAAAATTTTGATACCAGCTAACATTTTCCTACTTGCAATGTTATGAAACTAACATCAACTCAAGAAGCAAGAACGATAACGATACTCGAGAATGTACTAAAGTCGAAAAGTCCGAAAGAATTTTGAAAACACCCCAAAAAAGACTAGAAAAACGATTTCTTCAAATCGGTTTAAACCATTCTCACAACAAGATTATTTCCCAAGGATGAAATATTTGTCAACCAGTAATGAAGATAAGGTTTCTTAAAAATAACACCACAAGAATTCTGGACAACGTTGACGTTTGCTTTTCTTGAATTTCTGTAGCTTTTTCTATAATTCTCTTTGTTCTTACTTAATCGAAAAGAACAATCACAGGGAACAAACTAAGAAAAAGAAATGAAAATACGTTGGTGTACAAATCAATTATTGAATGTTTTCGGAGCAATATTGGATGTTAACAATAATAGAAGGGAATGAATAGTCCAAGATAAAGATAGAAACAAATAGCCCGTTTGATCACATTATTTTGATTAAAATGCAGCTTTTTGAAGTGATGGATGGTGACTATGAGGTTGAAAAAGAAGAAAAAGTTATTGATGTGATGAAAAATATTATTTTATTGAAGAATGTGCGGTTGAAAATGAGTAGAAGAATGAGCAGTAAAATGAGAATCGAACAGGGCCTAGGCAAGAAAACAAACAGGAAGACAAAAACAAAACCAAATTTTTAGCCGAAATTTTGATACCAGCTGGGGTAAACCCATTGCAGCAAACCTGGAACCCACACGAGATGTGATACGAACCCCGAGAAATGTAAAATCATATGAATAACCTGGACACGTTGATTTCTCAAATCATGAACCACGGTTTGAATGTCCGAACGCACTAAAATGGACCCCTGAACAACGGAATTTGTCGCTAAAAGTTTGACTAAATCGACCGACCACGATGCGCAGAATCGAAATTGCTCTAGGAGCAAATACACGGACAATTTTCTCTTTTAATTTATCCACATCATTCCAAGCACATCGAAACAACTCGACCCTGATTTGTCATCCGAATAGAGTCTCACTACTGTTTGAAAACAACTCTTAAACATTTTCAATAATTTTTCCAGGCTTACGGCTCAATTGTTTCTACCATAGCTAGAATGAAGTGAACTTAGGGCGGCCCTTCTTCTTCATACTCAACATAAAACCGAGAGTCTTGGTCGTTGCACTTGAACTCTCGACCAATGTTTCTTGAACGAGTCCTTGATGACTTTTTTGATATACTTTGTCTTGACCTAGTTATCGACCACATAAAAAACATGTAAACGATCATTCGCTTGCTTATCTTCCATTATTCTCGTCGTACCCTCCATTTCGAGAAGCATTCGACCTCCCTTCTTCACGTGCATTCATCGCTTCTATAATTGATACATAGCTTTGGTGGGAAGAAATGATTGCTCTCCACCTTAGATGAAGATTTTTTTCCAAATATCATAATAACTAGAATAATTAACCTCGCTTGTTTTCACACAAATTTTTAATTCTATGTTGGCTTTTCCAATATAACGGTGGCATTGTTCTCTCGATGCTTTCTTTGTCAAATTCTCTGAGGAACTTACCAAACTAAACAACAATTTCCTACTTGCAATGTTATGAAACCAACATCAACTCAAGAAGCAAGAACGAAAACGATACTCGAGAATGTACTAAAGTCGAAAAGTCCGAAAGAATTTTGAAAACACCCCAAAAAAGACTAGAAAAACGATTTCTTCAAATCGGTTTAAACCATTCTCACAACAAGATTATTTCCCAAGGATGAAATATTTGTCAACCAGTAATGAAGATAAGGTTTCTTAAAAATAACACCACAAGAATTCTGGACAACGTTGACGTTTGCTTTTCTTGAATTTTTGTAGCTTTTTCTATAATTCTCTTTGTTCTTACTTAATCCGAAAGAACAATCACAGGGAACAAACTAAGAAAAAGAAATGAAAATACGTTGGTGTACAAATCAATTATTGAATGTTTTCGGAGCAATATTGGATGTTAACAGTAATAGAAGGGAATGAATAGTCCAAGATAAAGATAGAAACAAAGAGCCCGTTTGATCACATTATTTTGATTAAAATGCAGCTTTTTGAAGTGATGGATGGTGACTATGAGGTTGAAAAAGAAGAAAAAGTTATTGATGTGATGAAAAATATTATTTTATTGAAGAACGTGCGGTTGAAAATGAGTAGAAGAAGGAGAATGAGCAGTAAAATGAGAATCGAACAGGGCCTAGGCAAGAAAACAAATAGGAAGACAAAAACAAAACCAAATTTTTAGCCGAAATTTTGATACCAGCTGGTGTAACACCATTGCAGCAAACTTGGAACCCACACGAGATGTGATATGAACCCCGAGAAATGTAAAATCATATGAATAACCTGGACACGTTGATTTCTCAAATCATGAACCACGGCTTGAATGTCCGAACGCACTAAAATGGACCCCTGAACAACGGAATTTGTCGCTAAAAGTTTGACTAAATCGACCGACCACGATGCGCAGAATCGAAATTGCTCTAGGATTGCATACACGGACAATTTTCTCTTTTAATTTATCCACATCATTCCAAGCACATCGAAACAACTCGACCCTGATTTTATCATCCGAATAGAGAGTCTCACTACTGTTTGAAAACAACTCGTAAACATTTTCAATATTTTTTCCAGGCTTACGGCTCAATTGTTTCTACCATAGCTAGAATGAAGTGAACTTAGGGCGGCCCTTCTTCTTCATACTCAACATAAAACCTAGAGCCTTGGTCGTTGCACTTGAACTCTCAACCCATGTTTCTTGAACGAGTCCTTGATGACTTTTTTGATATACTTTGTCTTGACCTAGTTATCGACCACATAAAAAACATGTAAATGATCATTCGCTTGCTTATCTTCCATTATTCTCGTCGTACCCTCCTTTTCGAGAAGCATTCGACCTCCCTTCTTCACGTGCATTCATCGCTTCTATAATTGATACATAGCTTCGGTAGGAAGAAATGATTGCTCTCCACCTTAGATGAAGTTTTTTTTTTTCCAAATATCATAATAACTAGAATAATTAACCCTCGTTGTTTTCACACGAATTTTTAATTTCTATGTTGGCTTTTCCAATATAACGGTCGCATTTTTCTCTCGATGCTTTCTTTGTCAAATTCTCTGAGGAACTTACTAAACTAAACAACAATTTCCTACTTGCAATGTTATGAAACCAACATCAACTCAAGAAGCAAGAACGATAACGATACTCGAGAAAGCACTAAAGAAGAAAAGCCGGAAAGATTTTTGGAAACACCCCAAAAAAGACCAGGAAAAAGATTTCTACAAATTGGTATAAACCATTCTCACCACAAGATTATTTCGCGAGTATGATATATTTGTCAACTAGTAATGAAGATAAGGTTTCTTAAAAACAACACCACATGAATTCTGGACAGCGTTTACATCTGTTTTTCTTGAATTTTTGTTGCTTTTTCTCGAATTCTCACTTAATCTAATAGAGCGATCACGGGGAAAAAATAAGAAAAAGAAATTAAAATACGTTGGTTTACAAATCAATTCTTGAATATTTTCGGTGCAATATTGGATGTTAGCGCCTAAAAAAATTGGGATGAATAGTCCAAGAAAAAAGATAGAAACTAGGATCCCGTTTGATGCACATTGTTTTGAAGAAAATGCATCATTTTGATGTGACGGATGGTGACTATGTGGGTGAAAAAGAATGAAAAATTATTGATGTGATAAAGAAATATTGTTTTATTGAAGAATCTGCGGTGAAAAATGAGTAGAAGAATGAGAATGAGCATTAAAATGAGAATCGAACAGGGCTTAGAGCAAGAAAATAAACGGGAAGACAAAAACAAAACCTGATTTTTTTAGCCAAAATTTTGATACCAGCTAACATTTTCCTACTTGCAATGTTATGAAACTAACATCAACTCAAGAAGCAAGAACGATAACGATACTCGAGAATGTACTAAAGTCGAAAAGTCCGAAAAGTCCGAAAGAAAAACACCCCAAAAAAGACTAGAAAAACGATTTCTTCAAATCGGTTTAAACCATTCTCACAACAAGATTATTTCCCAAGGATGAAATATTTGTCAACCAGTAATGAAGATAAGGTTTCTTAAAAATAACACCACAAGAATTCTGGACAACGTTGACGTTTGCTTTTCTTGAATTTCTGTAGCTTTTTCTATAATTCTCTTTGTTCTTACTTAATCGAAAAGAACAATCACAGGGAACAAACTAAGAAAAAGAAATGAAAATACGTTGGTGTACAAATCAATTATTGAATGTTTTCGGAGCAATATTGGATGTTAACAATAATAGAAGGGAATGAATAGTCCAAGATAAAGATAGAAACAAATAGCCCGTTTGATCACATTATTTTGATTAAAATGCAGCTTTTTGAAGTGATGGATGGTGACTATGAGGTTGAAAAAGAAGAAAAAGTTATTGATGTGATGAAAAATATTATTTTATTGAAGAATGTGCGGTTGAAAATGAGTAGAAGAATGAGCAGTAAAATGAGAATCGAACAGGGCCTAGGCAAGAAAACAAACAGGAAGACAAAAACAAAACCAAATTTTTAGCCGAAATTTTGATACCAGCTGGGGTAAACCCATTGCAGCAAACCTGGAACCCACACGAGATGTGATACGAACCCCGAGAAATGTAAAATCATATGAATAACCTGGACACGTTGATTTCTCAAATCATGAACCATGGTTTGAATGTCCGAACGCACTAAAATGGACCCCTGAACAACGGAATTTGTCGCTAAAAGTTTGACTAAATCGACCGACCACGATGCGCAGAATCGAAATTGCTCTAGGATTGCATACACGGACAATTTTCTCTTTTAATTTATCCACATCATTCCAAGCACATCGAAACAACTCGACCCTGATTTGTCATCCGAATAGAGTCTCACTACTGTTTGAAAACAACTCTTAAACATTTTCAATAATTTTTCCAGGCTTACGGCTCAATTGTTTCTACCATAGCTAGAATGAAGTGAACTTAGGGCGGCCCTTCTTCTTCATACTCAACATAAAACCAAGAGTCTTGGTCGTTGCACTTGAACTCTCGACCCATGTTTCTTGAACGAGTCCTTGATGACTTTTTTGATATACTTTGTCTTGACCTAGTTATCGACCACATAAAAAACATGTAAACGATCATTCGCTTGCTTATCTTCCATTATTCTCGTCGTACCCTCCATTTCGAGAAGCATTCGACCTCCCTTCTTCACGTGCATTCATCGCTTCTATAATTGATACATAGCTTTGGTGGGAAGAAATGATTGCTCTCCACCTTAGATGAAGATTTTTTTTCCAAATATCATAATAACTAGAATAATTAACCTCGCTTGTTTTCACACGAATTTTTAATTCTATGTTGGCTTTTCCAATATAACGGTGGCATTGTTCTCTCGATGCTTTCTTTGTCAAATTCTCTGAGGAACTTACCAAACTAAACAACAATTTCCTACTTGCAATGTTATGAAACCAACATCAACTCAAGAAGCAAGAACGAAAACGATACTCGAGAAAGTACTAAAGAAGAAAAGCCCGAAAGATTTTTGGAAACACCCCAAAAATAGACCAGGAAAAAGATTTCTACAAATTTGTATAAACCATTCTCACAACAAGATTATTTCCCGACTATGATATATTTGTCAACTAGTAATGAAGATAAGGTTTCTTAAAAATAACACCACATGAATTTTGGACAGCGTTTACGTCTGTTTTTCTTGAATTTTTGTTGCTTTTTCTCGAATTCTCACTTAATCTAATAGAGCAATCACAGGAAAAAAATAAGAAAAAGAAATTAAAATACGTTGGTTTACAAATCAATTCTTGAATATTTTCGGTGCAATATTGGATGTTAGCGCCTAAAAAAATTGGATGAATAGTCCAAGAAAAAGATAGAAACTAGGAGCCCGTTTGATGCACATTGTTTTGAAGAAAATGCATCATTTTGATGTGACGGATGGTGACTATGTGGTTGAAAAAGAAGAAAAAATTATTGATGTGATAAAGAAATATTGTTTTATTGAAGAATCTGCGGTGAAAAATGAGTAGAAGAATGAGAATGAGCATTAAAATGAGAATCGAACAGGGCTTAGACAAAGAAAATAAACGGGAAGACAAAAACAAAACCTGATTTTTTTAGCCAAAATTTTGATTCAAGCTAACATTTTCCTACTTGCAATGTTATGAAACTAACATCAACTCAAGAGCAAAAACGATAACGATACTCGAGAATGTACTAAAGTCGAAAAGTACGAAAGAATTTTGAAAACACCCCAAAAAAGACTAGCAAAACGATTTCTTCGAATCGGTTTAAACCATTCTCACAACAAGATTATTTCCCAAGGATGAAATATTTGTCAACCAGTAATGAAGATAAGGTTTCTTAAAAATAACACCACAAGAATTCTAGACAACGTTGACGTTTGCTTTTCTTGCATTTTTATAGCTTTTTCTATAATTCTCTTTGTTCTTACTTAATCCAAAAGAACAATCACAGGGAACAAACTAAGAAAAAGAAATGAAAATACGTTGCTGTACAAATCAATTATTGAATGTTTTCGGAGCAATATTGGATGTTAACAGTAATAGAAGGAATGAATAGTCCTAGATAAAGATAGAAACAAAGAGCCCGTTTGATCACATTATTTTGATTAAAATGCAGCTTTTTGAAGTGATGGATGGTGACTATGAGGTTGAAAAAGAAGAAAAAGTTATTGATGTGATGAAAAATATTATTTTATTGAAGAATGTGCGTTTGAAAATGAGTAGAAGAATGAGAATGAGCAGTAAAATGAGAATCGAACAGGGCCTAAGCAAGAAAACAAACAGGAAGACAAAAACAAAACCAAATTTTTAGCCGAAATTTTGATACCAGCTGGTGTAACCCCATTGCAGCAAATCTGGAACCCACACGAGATGTGATACGAACCCCGAGAAATGTAAAATCATATGAATAACTTGGACACGTTGATTTCTCAAATCATGAACCACGGCTTGAATGTCCGAACGCACTAAAATGGACCCCTGAACAACGGAATTTGTCGCTAAAAGTTTGACTAAATCGACCGACCACGATGCGCAGAATCGAAATTGCTCTAGGATTGCATACACGGACAATTTTCTCTTTTAATTTATCCACATCATTCCAAGCACATCGAAACAACTCGACCCTGATTTGTCATCCGAATAGAGTCTCACTACTGTTTGAAAACAACTCGTAAACATTTTCAATATTTTTTCCAGGCTTACGGCTCAATTGTTTCTACCATAGCTAGAATGAAGTGAACTTAGGCCGGCCCTTCTTCTTCATACTCAACATAAAACCGAGAGTCTTGGTCGTTGCACTTAAACTCTCGACCCATGTTTCTTGAACGAGTCCTTGATGACTATTTTGATATACTTTGTCTTGACCTAGTTATCGACCACATAAAAAACATGTAAACGATCATTCGCTTGCTTATCTTCCATTATTCTCGTCGTACCCTCCTTTTCTAGAAGCATTCGACCTCCCTTCTTCACGTGCATTCATCGCTTCTATAATTGATACATAGCTTCGGTGGGAAGAAATGATTGCTCTCCACCTTAGATGAAGATTTTTTTGCAAATATCATAATAACTAGAATAATTAACCTCGCTTGTTTTCACACGAATTTTTAATTCTATGTTGGCTTTTCCAATATAACGGTCACATTGTTCTCACGATGCTTTCTTTGTCAAATTCTCTGAGGAACTTACCAAACTAAACAACAATTTCCTACTTGCAAAGTTATGAAACCAACATCAACTCAAGAAGCAAGAACGATAACGATACTCGAGAAAGTACTAAAGAAGAAAAGCCCGAAAGAATTTTGGAAACACCCCAAAAAAGACCAGGAAAAAGATTTCTACAAATCGGTTTAAACCATTCTCACAACAAGATTATTTCCCAAGTATGATATATTTGTCAACTAGTAATGAAGATACGGTTTCTTAAAAATAACACCACATGAATTCTGGACAGCGTTTACGTCTGTTTTTCTTGAATTTTTGTTGTTTTTTCTCGAATTCTCACTTAATCTAATAGAACAATCACAGGGAATAAACTAAGAAAGAGAAATTAAAATACGTCGGTTTACAAATCAATTCTTGAATGTTTTTGGCGCAATATTGGATGTTAACGACTAAAAAAATGGGATGAATAGTCCAAGAAAAAGATAGAAACTAAGAGCCCGTTTGATGCACATTGTTTTGAAGAAAATGCATCTTTTTGATGTGATTGATGTTGACTATGTGGTTGAAAAAGTAGGAAAAATTATTGATGTGATAAAGAAATATTGTTTTATTGAAGATTGTGTGGTTGAAAATGAGTAAAATAATGAGAATGAGCATTAAAATGAGAATCGAACAGGGCTTAGAGTAAGAAAATAAACGGGAAGACAAAAACAAAACCTGATTTTTTTAGCCAAAATTTTGATACCAGCTAACGCAACCCCATTGCAGCAGACTCGGAACCCACACGAGATGTGATACGAACACCGAGAAATGTAAAATCGTATAAATAACCTGGACACATTGATTTCTCAAATAATGAACCATGGCTAGAATGTCCGAACGCACTAAAATGGACCTCTAAACAATGGTATTTGACCCTGAAAGTTGGAAAAATCGTTTGACCAAGATGCGCAGAATCGAAAATTGCTTTCGGATTCCATATGCGGAATATTTTCTCTTTTAATTGACCCACATCATTCCAAGAACATGAAAACAACCCGGCCCTAATTTATCATCCGAATAGAGAGTCTCATTATTGTTTTATAACAACTGGTAAAGATTTTCAATATTCCTTCCTGGCTTACGGCTCAATTTTTTCAACCATAGCTTGAATGAAATGAACTTAAGTCGGCCCTTCTTCATTATGCTCAATATAAAACCTGGAGTCTTGGTCGTTGCACTTGAACTCTAGACCCATGTTTCTTGAACGAGTTCTTCATGACTTTTTTGACATACTTTGTCTTGACCTAGTTATCGACCACATAAAAAACATGTAAAGGATCATTTGCTTGCTTGTCTTCCATTATTCTCATAGTACCCTCCCTTTCGAGAAGCATTCGACCTCCAATCTACACGTGCATTCGTCTCTACTATATTTGATACATCGCTTCAATGGGAAGAAATGATTGTTCTTCACCATAGATGAAGATTTTTTTCCCAAATATCATAATAATTAGAATAATCAACCTCGCTTGTTTTTACACGAAATTTTAATTTTCTATGTTGGCTTTTCCAATATAATGGTCGTATTGTTCTCTCAATGCTTTCTCTGTCAAATTCTCTGAGGAACTTACCAATCTCAACAACACTTTTGTACTTGCAATGTTACGAAACCAACATCAACTCAAGAAGCAAGAACGATAACGACACTCGAGAATGTACTAAAGTCGAAAAGCCCGAAAGAATTTTGAAAACACCCCAAAAAAAACTAGAAAAATGATTTCTTCAAATCGGTTTAAACCATTCTCACAACAAGATTATTTCCCAAGGATGAAATATTTGTCAACCAGTAATGAAGATAAGGTTTCTTAAAAATAACACCACAAGAATTCTGGACAACGTTGACGTTTGCTTTTCTTGAATTTTTGTAGCTTTTTCTATAATTCTCTTTGTTCTTACTTAATCCAAAAGAACAATCACAGGGAACAAACTAAGAAAAAGAAATGAAAATACATTGGTGTACAAATCAATTATTGAATGTTTTCGGAGCAATAATGGATGATAACAGTGATACAAGGGAATGAATAGTCCAAGATAAAGATAGAAACCAAGAGCCCGTTTGATCACAATATTTTGATTAAAATGCAGCTTTTTGATGTGATGGATGGTGACTATGAGGTTGAAAAAGAAGAAAAAGTTATTGATGTGATGAAAAATATTATTTTATTGAAGAATGTGCGGTTGAAAATGAGTAGAAGAATGAGAATGAGCAGTAAAATGAGAATCGAACAGGGCCTAGGCAAGAAAACAAACAGGAAGACAAAAACAAAACCAAATTTTTAGCCGAAATTTTGATACCAGCTGGTGTAACCCCATTGCAGCAAACCTGGAACCCACACGAGATGTGATACGAACCCCGAGAAATGTAAAATCATATGAATAACTTGGACACGTTTATTTCTCAAATCATGAACCACGGCTAGAATGTCCGAACGCACTAAAATGGACCCCTGAACAACGGAATTTGTCGCTAAAAGTTTGACTAAATCGACCGACCACGATGCGCAGAATCGAAATTGCTCTAGGATTGCATACACGGACAATTTTCTCTTTTAATTTATCCACATCATTCCAAGCACATCGAAACAACTCGACCCTGATTTGTCATCCGAATAGAGTCTCACTACTGTTAGAAAACAACTCGTAAACATTTTCAAAATTCCTTCCAGGCTTACGGCTCAATTTTTTCAACCATAGCTTGAATGAAAGGAACTTAGGTCGGCCCTTCTTCTTCATACTCAATATAAAACCCAGAGTCTTGGTCGTTGCACTTGAACTCTCGACCCATGTTTATTGAACGAGTCCTTGATGACTTTTTTGATATACTTTGTCTTGACCTAGTTATCGACCACATAAAAAACATGTAAAGGATCATTCGCTCGCTTATCTTCCATTATTCTCATCGTACCCTCCTTTTCGAGAAGCATTCGACCTCCCATCTTCACGTGCATTCATCGCTTCTATAATTGATACATCGCTTCGGTGGGAAGAAATGATTGCTCTCCGCCTTAGATGAAGATTTTTTTTTCCAAATATCTTAATAACTAGAATAATTAACCTCGCTTGTTTTCACACGAATTTTTAATTCTATGTTGGCTTTTCCAATATAACGGTCGCATTGTTCTCTCGATGCTTTCTTTGTCAAATTCTCTGAGGAACTTACCAAACTAAACAACAATTTCCTACTTGCAATGTTATGAAACCAACATCAACTCAAGAAGCAAGAAAGATAACGATACTCGAGAAAGTACTGAAGAAGAAATGCCCGAAAGAATTTTGGAAACACCCCAAAAAAGACTACAAAAAGATTTCTACAAATCGGTTTAAACCATTCTCACAACAAGATTATTTCCCAAGTATGATATATTTGTCAACTAGTAATGAAGATAAGGTTTCTTAAAAATAACACCACGTGAATTCTGACAGCTTTTACGTCTGTTTTTCTTGAATTTTTGTTGCTTTTTCTCGAATTCTCACTTAATCTAATAGAACAATCACAGGGAATAAACTAAGAAAAAGAAATTAAAATACGTTGGTTTACAAATCATTTCTTAAATGTTTTCGGCGCAATATTGGATGTTAACGACTAAAAAAATGGGATGAATAGTCCAAGAAAAAGATAGAAACTAGGAGCCCGTTTGATGCACATTGTTTTGAAGAAAATGCATCTTTTCGATGTGATGGATGGTGACTATGTGGTTGAAAAAGTAGAAAAAATTGTTGATGTGATAAAGAAATATTATTTATTGAAGAATGTGTGGTTGAAAATGAGTAGAAGAATGAGAATGAGCATTAAAATGAGAATCGAACAGGGCTTAGAGCAAGAAAATAAATGGAAGACAAAAACAAAACCTGATTTTTTTAGCCAAAATTTTGATACCAGCTAACGCAGCCCCATTGCAGCAGACCCGGAACCCACACGAGATGTGATACGAACCCCGAGAAATGTAAAATCGTATAAATGGACACGTTGATTTCTCAAATAATGAACCATGGCTAGAATGTCCCAACGCACTAAAATGGACCCCTAAACAATGGTATTTGACCCTGAAAAGTTGGAAAAATCATTCGACCAAGATGCGCAGAATCGAAAATTGCTTTCGGATTCCACATATGGAATATTTTCTCTTTTAATTGATCCACATCTTTCCAAGAATATGAAAACAACCCGGCCCTAATTTATCATCCGAACAGAGAGTCTCATTATTGTTTTATAACAACTCGTAAAGATTTTCAATATTCCTTCCAGGCTTACGGCTCAATTTTTTCTACCATAGCTCGAATGAAATGAACTTAGGTCGGCCCTTCTTCTTCATACTCAATATAAAACCCAGAGTCTTGGTCGTTGCACTTGATCTCTCGACCCATGTTTCTTGAACGAGTCCTTGATGACTTTTTTGATATACTTTGTCTTGACCTAGTTATCGACCACATAAAAAACATGTAAAGGATCATTCGCTCGCGCTTATTCTCATCATACCCTCCTTTTCGAGAAGCATTCGACCTCCCATCTTCACGTGCATTCATCGCTTCTATAATTGATACATCTCTTCGGTGGGAAGAAATGATTGCTCTCCACCTTAGATGAAGATTTTTTTTCCAAATATCTTAGTAGCTAGAATAATTAACCTCGCTTGTTTTCACACAAATTTTTAATTCTATGTTGGCTTTTCCAATATAACGGTCGCATTGTTCTCTCGATGCTTTCTTTGTCAAATTCTCTGAGGAAAAATTATTGATGTGATAAATAAATATTATTTATTGAAGAGTGTGTGGTTGAAAATGAGTAGAAAAATGAGAATGAGCATTAAAATGAGAATCGAACAGGGCTTAGAGCAAGAAAATAAACGGGAAGACAAAAACAAAACCTGATTTTTTTTTTTTGCCAAAATTTTGATACCAGCTAACGTAACCCCATTGCAGCAGACCTGGAACCCACACGAGATGTGGTAACCAACCCCGAGAAATGTAAAATCGTATAATAACCTGGACACTTTGATTTCTCAAACAATGCACCATGGCTAGAATGTCCGAACGCACTAAAATGGACCCCTAAACAATGGAATTTAACCCTGAAAGTTCGAAATATCATCCGACCAAGATGCGCAGAATCGAAAATTGCTTTCGGATTGCGTATGCGGACAATTTTCTCTTTTAATTGATCCACATCATTCCAAGAACATGAAAACAACCCGGCCCTAATTTATCATCCGAATAGAGAGTCTCATTATTGATTGATAACAAGTCGTAAAGATTTTCAATATTCCTTCCAGGCTTACGGCTCAATTTTTTCTACCATAGCTTGAATGAAATGAACTTAGGTCGTCCCTTCTCCATTATGCTCAATATAAAACCTGGAGTCTTGGTCGTTGCACTTGAACTCTCGACCCATGTTTCTTGAACGAGTTCTTCATGACTTTTTTGATATACTTTGTCTTGACCTAGTTATCGACCACATAAAAAACATGTAAAGGATCATTCGCTTGCTTGTCTTCCATTATTCTCATCGTACCCTCCCTTTTTAGAAGCATTCGACCTCCAATCTACACGTGCATTCGTCTCTGCTATATTTGATACATCGCTTCAGTGGGAAGAAATGATTGTTCTTCACCATGGATGAAGATTTTTTTCCCAAATATCATAATAACTAGAATAATTAACCTCGCTTGTTTTCGCACGAATATTTAATTTTCTATGTTGGCTTTTCCAATATAATGGTCGTATTGTTCTCTCAATGCTTTCTCTGTCAAATTCTCTAAGCAACTTTGCCAATCTCTACGACACTTTAGTACTTGCAATGTTATGAAACCAACATCAACTCAAGAAGCAAGAACGATAAACATACTCGAGAATGTACTAAAGTAGAAAAGCCCGAAAGAATTTTTAAAACACCCCAAAAAAGACTACAAAAACGATTTCTTCAAATCGTTTTAAACCATTCTCACAACAAGATTATTTCCCAATGATGAAATATTTGTCAACCAGTAATGAAGATAAGGTTTCTTAAAAATAACACCACAAGAATTCTGGACAACGTTTACGTCTGCTTTTCTTGAATTTTTGTAGCTTTTTTCTCTAATAATTCTCTTTGTTCTTACTTAATCCAAAAGAAGAATCACGGGGAAAAAAAAACTAGGCAAAAGAAATGAAAATACGTTGGTGTACAAATCAATTATTGAATGTTTTCGGAGCAATATTGAATGTTAACAGTAATAGAAGGGAATGAATAGTCCAAGAAAAAAATAGAAACTAGGAGCCCGTTTGATGCACATTGTTTTGAAGAAAATGCTTCTTTTTGATGTGATGGATGGTGACTATGTGGTTGAAAAAGAAGGAAAAAATTATTAATGTGATAAAGAAATATTATTTTATTGAAGAATGTGTGGTTGAAAATGAGTAGAAGAATGAGAATGAGCATTAAAAAATGAGAATCGAACAGGGCTTAGAGCAAGAAAATAAACGGGAAGACGAAAACAAAACCTGATTTTTTTTGCCAAAGTTTTGATACCAGCTAACGTAACCCCATTGCAGCAGACCTGGAACACACACGAGATGTGGTACGAACCAACCCCGAGAAATGTAAAATCGTATAAATAACCTGGACACTTTGATTTCTCAAATAATGCACCACGGCTAGAATGTCCGAACGCACTAAAATGGACCCCTAAACAATGGTATTTGACCCTGAAAGTCGGAAATATCATCCGACCAAGATGCGCAGAATCGAAAATTGCTTTCGGATTGCGTATGCGGACAATTTTCTCTTTTAATTGATCCACATCATTCCAAGAACATGAAAAAAACCCGGCCCTAATTTATCATCCGAATAGAGAGTCTCATTATTGATTGATAACAAGTCGCAAAGATTTTCAATATTCCTTCCAGGCTTACGGCTCAATTTTTTCTACCGTAGCTTGAATGAAATGAACTTAGGTCGTCCCGTCTCCATTATGCTCAATATAAAACCTGGAGTCTTGGTCGTTGCACTTGAACTCTCGACCCATGTTTCTTGAACGAGTTCTTCATGACTTTTTTGATATACTTTGTCTTGACCTAGTTATCGACCACATAAAAAAAACATAAAGGATCATTCGCTTGCTTGTCTTCCATTATTCTCATCGTACCCTCCCTTTTTAGAAGCATTCGACCTTCAATCTACACGTGCATTCGTCTCTGCTATATTTGATACATCGCTTCAGTGGGAAGAAATGATTGTTCTTCACCATGGATGAAGATTTTTTCCCAAATATCATAATAACTAGAATAATTAACCTCGCTTGTTTTCGCACGAATATTTAATTTTCTATGTTGGCTTTTTCCAATATAATGGTCGTATTGTTCTCTCAATGCTTTCTCTGTCAAATTCTCTAAGCAACTTTGCCAATCTCTACGACACTTTAGTACTTGCAATGTTATGAAACCAACATCAACTCAAGAAGCAAGAACGATAAACATACTCGAGAATGTACTAAAGTAGAAAAGCTCGAAAGAATTTTTAAAACACCCCAAAAAAGACTACAAAAACGATTTCTTCAAATCGTTTTAAACCATTCTCACAACAAGATTATTTCCCAATGATGAAATATTTGTCAACCAGTAATGAAGATAAGGTTTCTTAAAAATAACACCACAAGAATTCTGGACAACGTTTACGTCTGCTTTTCTTGAATTTTTGTAGCTTTTTCTCTAATAATTCTCTTTGTTCTTACTTAATCCAAAAGAAGAATCACGGGGAAAAAACTAGGCAAAAGAAATGAAAATACGTTGGTGTACAAATCAATTATTGAATGTTTTCGGAGCAATATTGAATGTTAACAGTAATAGAAGGGAATGAATAGTCCAAGAAAAAAATAGAAACTCGGAGCCCGTTTGATGCACATTGTTTTGAAGAAAATGCTTCTTTTTGATGTGATGGATGGTGACTATGTGGTTGAAAAAGAAGGATAAATTATTAATGTGATAAAGAAATATTATTTTATTGAAGAATGTGTGGTTGAAAATGAGTAGAAGAATGAGAATGAGCATTAAAATGAGAATCGAACAGGGCTTAGAGCAAGAAAATAAACGGGAAGACGAAAAACAAAACCTGATTTTTTTTGCCAAAGTTTTTTGATACCAGCTAACGTAACCCCATTGCAGCAGACCTGGAACCCACACGAGATGTGGTACGAACCAACCCCGAGAAATGTAAAATCGTATAAATAACCTGGACACTTTGATTTCTCAAATAATGCACCACGGCTAGAATGTCCGAACGCACTAAAATGGACCCCTAAACAATGGAATTTAACCCTGAAAGTTCGAAATATCATCCGATCAAGATGCGCAGAATCGAAAATTGCTTTCGGATTGCGTATGCGGACAATTTTCTCTTTTAATTGATCCACATCATTCCAAGAACATGAAAACAACCCCCGGCCCTAATTTATCATCCGAATAGAGAGTCTCATTATTGATTGATAACAAGTCGTAAAGATTTTCAATATTCCTTCCAGGCTTACGGCTCAATTTTTTTCTACCATAGCTTGAATGAAATGAACTTAGGTCGTCCCCTTCTCCATTATGCTCAATATAAAACCTGGAGTCTTGGTCGTTGCACTTGAACTCTCGACCCATGTTTCTTGAACGAGTTCTTCATGACTTTTTTGATATACTTTGTCTTGACCTAGTTATCGACCACATAAAAAACATGTAAAGGATCATTCGCTTGCTTGTCTTCCATTATTCTCATCGTACCCTCCCTTTTTAGAAGCATTCGACCTTCAATCTACACGTGCATTCGTCTCTGCTATATTTGATACATCGCTTCAGTGGGAAGAAATGATTGTTCTTCACCATGGATGAAGATTTTTTCCCAAATATCATAATAACTAGAATAATTAACCTCGCTTGTTTTCGCACGAATTTTTTAATTTTCTATGTTGGCTTTACCAATATAATGGTCGTATTGTTCTCTCAATGCTTTCTCTGTCAAATTCTCTAAGCAACTTTGCCAATCTCTACGACACTTTAGTACTTGCAATGTTATGAAACCAACATCAACTCAAGAAGCAAGAACGATAAACATACTCGAGAATGTACTAAAGTAGAAAAGCTCGAAAGAATTTTTAAAACACCCCAAAAAAAGACTACAAAAACGACGATTTCTTCAAATCGTTTTAAACCATTCTCACAACAAGATTATTTCCCAATGATGAAATATTTGTCAACCAGTAATGAAGATAAGGTTTCTTAAAAATAACACCACAAGAATTCTGGACAACGTTTACGTTTGCTTTTCTTGAATTTTTGTAGCTTTTTCTCTAATTCTCTTTGTTCTTACTTAATCCAAAAGAAGAATCACGGGGAAAAAACTAGGCAAAAGAAATGAAAATACGTTGGTGTACAAATCAATTATTGAATGTTTTCGGAGCAATATTGAATGTTAACAGTAATAGAAGGGAATGAATAGTCCAAGAAAAAAATAGAAACTCGGAGCCCGTTTGATGCACATTGTTTTGAAGAAAATGCTTCTTTTTGATGTGATGGATGGTGACTATGTGGTTGAAAAAGAAGGATAAATTATTAATGTGATAAAGAAATATTATTTTATTGAAGAATGTGTGGTTGAAAATGAGTAGAAGAATGAGAATGAGCATTAAAATGAGAATCGAACAGGGCTTAGAGCAAGAAAATAAACGGGAAGACAAAAACAAAACCTGATTTTTTTGCCAAAGTTTTGATACCAGCTAACGTAACCCCATTGCAGCAGACCTGGAACCCACACGAGATGTGGTACGAACCAACCCCGAGAAATGTAAAATCGTATAAATAACCTGGACACTTTGATTTCTCAAACAATGCACCACGGCTAGAATGTCCGAACGCACTAAAATGGACCCCTAAACAATGGAATTTAACCCTGAAAGTTCGAAATATCATCCGACCAAGATGCGCAGAATCGAATCGAAAATTACTTTCGGATTGCGTATGCGGACAATTTTCTCTTTTAGTTGATCCACATCTTTCCAAGAACATGAAAACAACCCGGCCCTAATTTATCATCCGAATAGAGAGTCTCATTATTGATTGATAACAAGTCGTAAAGATTTTCAATATTCCTTCCAGGCTTACGGCTCAGTTTTTTCTACCATAGCTTGAATGAAATGAACTTAGGTCGTCCCTTCTCCATTATGCTCAATATGAAACCTGGAGTCTTGGTCGTTGCACTTGAACTCTCGACCCATGTTTCTTGAACGAGTTCTTCATGACTTTTTTGATATACTTTGTCTTGACCTAGTTATCGACCACATAAAAAACATGTAAAGGATCATTCGCTTGCTTGTCTTCCATTATTCTCATCGTACCCTCCCTTTTTAGAAGCATTCGACCTTCAATCTACACGTGCATTCGTCTCTGCTATATTTGATACATCGCTTCAGTGGGAAGAAATGATTGTTCTTCACCATGGATGAAGATTTTTTCCCAAATATCATAATAACTAGAATAATTAACCTCGCTTGTTTTCGCACGAATATTTAATTTTCTATGTTGGCTTTACCAATATAATGGTCGTATTGTTCTCTCAATGCTTTCTCTGTCAAATTCTCTAAGCAACTTTGCCAATCTCTACGACACTTTAGTACTTGCAATGTTATGAAACCAACATCAACTCAAGAAGCAAGAACGATAAACATACTCGAGAATGTACTAAAGTAGAAAAGCTCGAAAGAATTTTTAAAACACCCCAAAAAAGACTACAAAAACGATTTCTTCAAATCGTTTTAAAACATTCTCACAACAAGATTATTTCCCAATGATGAAATATTTGTCAACCAGTAATGAAGATAAGGTTTCTTAAAAATAACACCACAAGAATTCTGGACAACGTTTACGTCTGCTTTTCTTGAATTTTTGTAGCTTTTTCTCTAATAATTCTCTTTGTTCTTACTTAATCCAAAAGAAGAATCACGGGGAAAAAACTAGGCAAAAGAAATGAAAATACGTTGGTGTACAAATCAATTATTGAATGTTTTCGGAGCAATATTGAATGTTAACAGTAATAGAAGGGAATGAATAGTCCAAGAAAAAAATAGAAACTCGGAGCCCGTTTGATGCACATTGTTTTGAAGAAAATGCTTCTTTTTGATGTGATGGATGGTGACTATGTGGTTGAAAAAGAAGGATAAATTATTAATGTGATAAAGAAATATTATTTTATTGAAGAATGTGTGGTTGAAAATGAGTAGAAGAATGAGAATGAGCATTAAAATGAGAATCGAACAGGGCTTAGAGCAAGAAAATAAACGGGAAGACGAAAACAAAACCTGATTTTTTTTTTTTTGCCAAAGTTTTGATACCAGCTAACGTAACCCCATTGCAGCAGACCTGGAACCCACACGAGATGTGGTACGAACCAACCCCGAGAAATGTAAAATCGTATAAATAACCTGGACACTTTGATTTCTCAAACAATGCACCACGGCTAGAATGTCCGAACGCACTAAAATGGACCCCTAAACAATGGAATTTAACCCTGAAAGTTCGAAATATCATCCGACCAAGATGCGCAGAATCGAAAATTACTTTCGGATTGCGTATGCGGACAATTTTCTCTTTTTTATTGATCCACATCATTCCAAGAACATGAAAACAACCCGGCCCTAATTTATCATCCGAATAGAGAGTCTCATTATTGATTGATAACAAGTCGTAAAGATTTTCAATATTCCTTCCAGGCTTACGGCTCAGTTTTTTCTACCATAGCTTGAATGAAATGAACTTAGGTCGTCCCTTCTCCATTATGCTCAATATGAAACCTGGAGTCTTGGTCGTTGCACTTGAACTCTCGACCCATGTTTCTTGAACGAGTTCTTCATGACTTTTTTGATATACTTTGTCTTGACCTAGTTATCGACCACAAAAAAAAAAAAGTAAAGGATCATTCGCTTGCTTGTCTTCCATTATTCTCATCGTACCCTCCCTTTTTAGAAGCATTCGACCTTCAATCTACACGTGCATTCGTCTCTGCTATATTTGATACATCGCTTCAGTGGGAAGAAATGATTGTTCTTCACCATGGATGAAGATTTTTTCCCAAATATCATAATAACTAGAATAATTAACCTCGCTTGTTTTCGCACGAATTTTTTATTTTCTATGTTGGTTTTTCCAATATAATGGTCGTATTGTTCTCTCAATGCTTTCTCTGTCAAATTCTCTAAGCAACTTTGCCAATCTCTACGACACTTTAGTACTTGCAATGTTATGAAACCAACATCAACTCAAGAAGCAAGAACGATAAACATACTCGAGAATGTACTAAAGTAGAAAAGCTCGAAAGAATTTTTAAAAAACACCCCAAAAAAAAACTACAAAAAAAAAACGATTTCTTCAAATCGTTTTAAACCATTTCTCACAACAACAAGATTATTTCCCAATGATGAAATATTTGTCAACCAGTAATGAAGATAAGGTTTCTTAAAAATAACACCACAAGAATTCTGGACAACGTTTACGTCTGCTTTTCTTGAATTTTTGTAGCTTTTTCTCTAATAATTCTCTTTGTTCTTACTTAATCCAAAAGAAGAATCACAGGGAAAAAACTAGGCAAAAGAAATGAAAATACGTTGGTGTACAAATCAATTATTGAATGTTTTCGGAGCAATATTGAATGTTAACAGTAATAGAAGGGAATGAATAGTCCAAGAAAAAAATAGAAACTCGGAGCCCGTTTGATGCACATTGTTTTGAAGAAAATGCTACTTTTTGATGTGATGGATGGTGACTATGTGGTTGAAAAAGAAGGATAAATTATTAATGTGATAAAGAAATATTATTTTATTGAAGAATGTGTGGTTGAAAATGAGTAGAAGAATGAGAATGAGCATTAAAATGAGAATCGAACAGGGCTTAGAGCAAGAAAATAAACGGGAAGACGAAAACAAAACCTGATTTTTTTGCCAAAGTTTTGATACCAGCTAACGTAACCCCATTGCAGCAGACCTGGAACCCACACGAGATGTGGTACGAACCAACCCCGAGAAATGTAAAATCGTATAAATAACCTGGACACTTTGATTTCTCAAACAATGCACCACGGTTAGAATGTCCGAACGCACTAAAATGGACCCCTAAACAATGGAATTTAACCCTGAAAGTTCGAAATATCATCCGACCAAGATGCGCAGAATCGAAAATTACTTTCGGATTGCGTATGCGGACAATTTTCTCTTTTAGTTGATCCACATCTTTCCAAGAACATGAAAACAACCCGGCCCTAATTTATCATCCGAATAGAGAGTCTCATTATTGATTGATAACAAGTCGTAAAGATTTTCAATATTCCTTCCAGGCTTACGGCTCAGTTTTTTCTACCATAGCTTGAATGAAATGAACTTAGGTCGTCCCTTCTCCATTATGCTCAATATAAAACCTGGAGTCTTGGTCGTTGCACTTGAACTCTCGACCCATGTTTCTTGAACGAGTTCTTCATGACTTTTTTGATATACTTTGTCTTGACCTAGTTATCGACCACATAAAAAACATGTAAAGGATCATTCGCTTGCTTGTCTTCCATTATTCTCATCGTACCCTCCCTTTTTAGAAGCATTCGACCTTCAATCTACACGTGCATTCGTCTCTGCTATATTTGATACATCGCTTCAGTGGGAAGAAATGATTGTTCTTCACCATGGATGAAGATTTTTTCCCAAATATCATAATAACTAGAATAATTAACCTCGCTTGTTTTCGCACGAATATTTAATTTTCTATGTTGGCTTTACCAATATAATGGTCGTATTGTTCTCTCAATGCTTTCTCTGTCAAATTCTCTAAGGAACTTTGCCAATCTCTACGACACTTTAGTACTTGCAATGTTATGAAACCAACATCAACTCAAGAAGCAGAACGATAAACATACTCGAGAATGTACTAAAGTAGAAAAGCCCGAAAGAATTTTTAAAACACCCCCAAAAAAAAGACTACAAAAAAACGATTTCTTCAAATCGTTTTAAAACCATTCTCACAACAAGATTATTTCCCAATGATGAAATATTTGTCAACCAGTAATGAAGATAAGGTTTCTTAAAAATAACACCACAAGAATTCTGGACAACGTTTACGTCTGCTTTTCTTGAATTTTTGTAGCTTTTTCTCTAATAATTCTCTTTGTTCTTACTTAATCCAAAAGAAGAATCACGGGGGAAAAAAACTAGGCAAAAGAAATGAAAATACGTTGGGTGTACAAATCAATTATTGAATGTTTTCGGAGCAATATTGAATGTTAACAGTAATAGAAGGGAATGAATAGTCCAAGAAAAAAAAATAGAAACTCGGAGCCCGTTTGATGCACATTGTTTTGAAGAAAATGCTGCTTCTTTTTGATGTGATGGATGGTGACTATGTGGTTGAAAAAAGAAGGAAAAAATTATTAATGTGATAAAGAAATATTATTTTATTGAAGAATGTGTGGTTGAAAATGAGTAGAAGAATGGGAATGAGAATTAAAATGACAATCGAACAGGGCTTAGAGCAAGAAAATAAACGGGAAGACGAAAACAAAACCTGATTTTTTTTGCCAAAGTTTTGATACCAGCTAACGTAACCCCATTGCAGCAGACCTGGAACACACACGAGATGTGGTACGAACCAACCCCGAGAAATGTAAAATCGTACAAATAACCTGGACACTTTGATTTCTCAAATAATGCACCACGGCTAGAATGTCCGAACGCACTAAAATGGACCCCTAAACAATGGAATTTGACCCTGAAAGTCGGAAATATCATCCGACCAAGATGCGCAGAATCGAAAATTGCTTTCGGATTGCGTATGCGGACAATTTTCTCTTTTAATTGATCCACATCATTCCAAGAACATGAAAAAAACCCCGGCCCTAATTTATCATCCGAATAGAAGAGTCTCATTATTGATTGATAACAAGTCGTAAAGATTTTCAATATTCCTTCCAGGCTTACGGCTCAGTTTTTTCTACCATAGCTTGAATGAAATGAACTTAGGTCGTCCCTTCTCCATTATGCTCAATATGAAACCTGGAGTCTTGGTCGTTGCACTTGAACTCTCGACCCATGTTTCTTGAACGAGTTCTTCATGACTTTTTTGATATACTTTGTCTTGACCTAGTTATCGACCACATAAAAAACATGTAAAGGATCATTCGCTTGCTTGTCTTCCATTATTCTCATCGTACCCTCCCTTTTTAGAAGCATTCGACCTTCAATCTACACGTGTATTCGTCTCTGCTATATTTGATGATACATCGCTTCAGTGGGAAGAAATGATTGTTCTTCACCATGGATGAAGATTTTTTTTTTCCAAATATCATAATAACTAGAATAATTAACCTCGCTTGTTTTCGCACGAATTTTTAATTTTTTTCTATGTTGGCTTTTCCAATATAATGGTCGTATTGTTCTCTCAATGCTTTCTCTGTCAAATTCTCTAAGCAACTTTGCCAATCTCTACGACACTTTAGTACTTGCAATGTTATGAAACCAACATCAACTCAAGAAGCAAGAACGATAAAGATATACTCGAGAATGTACTAAAGTAGAAAAGCCCGAAAGAATTTTTAAAACACCCCAAAAAAAGACTACAAAAAAACGATTTCTTCAAATCGTTTTAAACCATTCTCACAACAAGATTATTTCCCAATGATGAAATATTTGTCAACCAGTAATGAAGATAAGGTTTCTTAAAAATAACACCACAAGAATTCTGGACAACGTTTACGTTTGCTTTTCTTGAATTTTTGTAGCTTTTTTCTCTAATAATTCTCTTTGTTCTTACTTAATCCAAAAGAAGAATCACGGGGAAAAAAACTAGGCAAAAGAAATGAAAATACGTTGGTGTACAAATCAATTATTGAATGTTTTCGGAGCAATATTGAATGTTAACAGTAATAGAAGGGAATGAATAGTCCAAGAAAAAAATAGAAACTCGGAGCCCGTTTGATGCACATTGTTTTGAAGAAAATGCTTCTTTTTGATGTGATGGATGGTGACTATGTGGTTGAAAAAGAAGGATAAATTATTAATGTGATAAAGAAATATTATTTTATTGAAGAATGTGTGGTTGAAAATGAGTAGAAGAATGAGAATGAGCATTAAAATGAGAATCGAACAGGGCTTAGAGCAAGAAAATAAACGGGAAGACGAAAACAAAACCTGATTTTTTTTATCAAAGTTTTGATACCAGCTAACGTAACCCCATTGCAGCAGACCTGGAACCCACACGAGATGTGGTACGAACCAACCCCGAGAAATGTAAAATCGTATAAATAACCTGGACACTTTGATTTCTCAAACAATGCACCATGGCTAGAATGTCCGAACGCACTAAAATGGACCCCTAAACAATGGAATTTAACCCTGAAAGTTCGAAATATCATCCGACCAAGATGCGCAGAATCGAAAATTACTTTCGGATTGCGTATGCGGACAATTTTCTCTTTTAGTTGATCCACATCTTTCCAAGAACATGAAAACAACCCGGCCCTAATTTATCATCCGAATAGAGAGTCTCATTATTGATTGATAACAAGTCGTAAAGATTTTCAATATTCCTTCCAGGCTTACGGCTCAGTTTTTTCTACCATAGCTTGAATGAAATGAACTTAGGTCGTCCCTTCTCCATTATGCTCAATATGAAACCTGGAGTCTTGGTCGTTGCACTTGAACTCTCGACCCATGTTTCTTGAACGAGTTCTTCATGACTTTTTTGATATACTTTGTCTTGACCTAGTTATCGACCACATAAAAAACGTGTAAAGGATCATTCGCTTGCTTGTCTTCCATTATTCTCATCGTACCCTCCCTTTTTAGAAGCATTCGACCTTCAATCTACACGTGCATTCGTCTCTGCTATATTTGATACATCGCTTCAGTGGGAAGAAATGATTGTTCTTCACCATGGATGAAGATTTTTTTTTCCAAATATCATAATAACTAGAATAATTAACCTCGCTTGTTTTCGCACGAATTTTTAATTTTTCTATGTTGGCTTTACCAATATAATGGTCGTATTGTTCTCTCAATGCTTTCTCTGTCAAATTCTCTAAGCAACTTTGCCAATCTCTACGACACTTTAGTACTTGCAATGTTATGAAACCAACATCAACTCAAGAAGCAAGAACGATAAAGATACTCGAGAATGTACTAAAGTAGAAAAGCCCGAAAGAATTTTTAAAAAACACCCCAAAAAAGACTACAAAAAAAACGATTTCTTCAAATCGTTTTAAACCATTCTCACAACAAGATTATTTCCCAATGATGAAATATTTGTCAACCAGTAATGAAGATAAGGTTTCTTAAAAATAACACCACAAGAATTCTGGACAACGTTTACGTTTGCTTTTCTTGAATTTTTGTAGCTTTTTCTCTAATAATTCTCTTTGTTCTTACTTAATCCAAAAGAAGAATCACGGGGAAAAAAAAAACTAGGCAAAAGAAATGAAAATACGTTTGGTGTACAAATCAATTATTGAATGTTTTCGGAGCAATATTGAATGTTAACAGTAATAGAAGGGAATGAATAGTCCAAGAAAAAAAATATAAACTAGGAGCCCGTTTGATGCACATTGTTTTGAAGAAAATGCTTCTTTTTGATGTGATGGATGGTGACTATGTGGTTGAAAAAGAAGGAAAAATTATTAATGTGATAAAGAAATATTATTTTATTGAAGAATGTGTGGTTGAAAATGAGTAGAAGAATGAGAATGAGCATTAAAATGAGAATCGAACAGGGCTTAGAGCAAGAAAATAAACGGGAAGACGAAAACAAAACCTGATTTTTTTTGCCAAAGTTTTGATACCAGCTAACGTAACCCCATTGCAGCAGACCTGGAACCCACACGAGATGTGGTACGAACCAACCCCGAGAAATGTAAAATCGTATAAATAACCTGGACACTTTGATTTCTCAAATAATGCACCATGGCTAGAATGTCCGAACGCACTAAAATGGACCCCTAAACAATGGTATTTGACCCTGAAAGTTGGAAATATCATCCGACCAAGATGCGCAGAATCGAAAATTGCTTTCGGATTGCGTATGCGGACAATTTTCTCTTTTAATTGATCCACATCATTCCAAGAACATGAAAACAACCCGGCCCTAATTTATCATCCGAATAGAGAGTCTCATTATTGATTGATAACAAGTCGTAAAGATTTTCAATATTCCTTCCAGGCTTACGGCTCAATTTTTTCTACCATAGCTTGAATGAAATGAACTTAGGTCGTCCCTTCTCCATTATGCTCAATATAAAAACTGGACCTGGAGTCTTGGTCGTTGCACTTGAACTCTCGACCCATGTTTCTTGAACGAGTTCTTCATGACTTTTTTGATATACTTTGTCTTGACCTAGTTATCGACCACATAAAAAACATGTAAAGGATCATTCGCTTGCTTGTCTTCCATTATTCTCATCGTACCCTCCCTTTTTAGAAGCATTCGACCTTCAATCTACACGTGCATTCGTCTCTGCTATATTTGATACATCGCTTCAGTGGGAAGAAATGATTGTTCTTCACCATGGATGAAGATTTTTTCCCAAATATCATAATAACTAGAATAATTAACCTCGCTTGTTTTCGCACGAATATTTAATTTTCTATGTTGGCTTTACCAATATAATGGTCGTATTGTTCTCTCAATGCTTTCTCTGTCAAATTCTCTAAGCAACTTTGCCAATCTCTACGACACTTTAGTACTTGCAATGTTATGAAACCAACATCAACTCAAGAAGCAAGAACGATAAACATACTCGAGAATGTACTAAAGTAGAAAAGCTCGAAAGAATTTTTAAAACACCCCAAAAAAGACTACAAAAACGATTTCTTCAAATCGTTTTAAACCATTCTCACAACAAGATTATTTCCCAATGATGAAATATTTGTCAACCAGTAATGAAGATAAGGTTTCTTAAAAATAACACCACAAGAATTCTGGACAACGTTTACGTTTGCTTTTCTTGAATTTTTGTAGCTTTTTCTCTAATTCTCTTTGTTCTTACTTAATCCAAAAGAAGAATCACAGGGAAAAAACTAGGCAAAAGAAATGAAAATACGTTGGTGTACAAATCAATTATTGAATGTTTTCGGAGCAATATTGAATGTTAACAGTAATAGAAGGGAATGAATAGTCCAAGAAAAAAATAGAAACTAGGAGCCCGTTTGATGCACATTGTTTTGAAGAAAATGCTTCTTTTTGATGTGATGGATGGTGACTATGTGGTTGAAAAAGAAGGAAAAATTATTAATGTGATAAAGAAATATTGTTTTATTGAAGAATGTGTGGTTGAAAATGAGTAGAAGAATGGGAATGAGCATTAAAATGAGAATCGAACAGGGCTTAGAGCAAGAAAATAAACGGGAAGACGAAAACAAAACCTGATTTTTTTTGCCAAAGTTTTGATACCAGCTAACGTAACCCCATTGCAGCAGACCTGGAACCCACACGAGATGTGGTACGAACCAACCCCGAGAAATGTAAAATCGTATAAATAACCTGGACACTTTGATTTCTCAAACAATGCACCACGGCTAGAATGTCCGAACGCACTAAAATGGACCCCTAAACAATGGAATTTAACCCTGAAAGTTCGAAATATCATCCGACCAAGATGCGCAGAATCGAAAATTGCTTTCGGATTGCGTATGCGGACAATTTTCTCTTTTAATTGATCCACATCATTCCAAGAACATGAAAACAACCCGGCCCTAATTTATCATCCGAATAGAGAGTCTCATTATTGATTGATAACAAGTCGTAAAGATTTTCAATATTCCTTCCAGGCTTACGGCTCAATTTTTTCTACCATAGCTTGAATGAAATGAACTTAGGTCGTCCCTTCTCCATTATGCTCAATATAAAACCTGGAGTCTTGGTCGTTGCACTTGAACTCTCGACCCATGTTTCTTGAACGAGTTCTTCATGACTTTTTTGATATACTTTGTCTTGACCTAGTTATCGACCACATAAAAAAAACATGTAAAGGATCATTCGCTTGCTTGTCCTCCATTATTCTCATCGTACCCTCCCTTTTTAGAAGCATTCGACCTTCAATCTACACGTGCATTCGTCTCTGCTATATTTGATACATCGCTTCAGTGGGAAGAAATGATTGTTCTTCACCATGGATGAAGATTTTTTCCCAAATATCATAATAACTAGAATAATTAACCTCGCTTGTTTTCGCACGAATTTTTTAATTTTCTATGTTGGTTTTTCCAATATAATGGTCGTATTGTTCTCTCAATGCTTTCTCTGTCAAATTCTCTAAGCAACTTTGCCAATCTCTACGACACTTTAGTACTTGCAATGTTATGAAACCAACATCAACTCAAGAAGCAAGAACGATAAACATACTCGAGAATGTACTAAAGTAGAAAAGCCGAAAGAATTTTTAAAACACCCCAAAAAAAGACTACAAAAACGATTTCTTCAAATCGTTTTAAAAACATTTCTCACAACAAGATTATTTCCCAATGATGAAATATTTGTCAACCAGTAATGAAGATAAGGTTTCTTAAAAATAACACCACAAGAATTCTGGACAACGTTTACGTCTGCTTTTCTTGAATTTTTGTAGCTTTTTCTCTAATAATTCTCTTTGTTCTTACTTAATCCAAAAGAAGAATCACGGGGAAAAAAACTAGGCAAAAGAAATGAAAATACGTTGGTGTACAAATCAATTATTGAATGTTTTCGGAGCAATATTGAATGTTAACAGTAATAGAAGGGAATGAATAGTCCAAGAAAAAAAATAGAAACTAGGAGCCCGTTTGATGCACATTGTTTTGAAGAAAATGCTTCTTTTTGATGTGATGGATGGTGACTATGTGGTTGAAAAAGAAGGAAAAATTATTAATGTGATAAAGAAATATTATTTTATTGAAGAATGTGTGGTTGAAAATGAGTAGAAGAATGAGAATGAGCATTAAAATGAGAATCGAACAGGGCTTAGAGCAAGAAAATAAACGGGAAGACGAAAACAAAACCTGATTTTTTAGCAAAGTTTTGATACCAGCTAACGTAACCCCATTGCAGCAGACCTGGAACCCACACGAGATGTGGTACGAACCAACCCCGAGAAATGTAAAATCGTATAAATAACCTGGACACTTTGATTTCTCAAACAATGCACCACGGCTAGAATGTCCGAACGCACTAAAATGGACCCCTAAACAATGGAATTTACCCTGAAAGTTCGAAATATCATCCGACCAAGATGCGCAGAATCGAAAAATTGCTTTCGGATTGCGTATGCGGACAATTTTCTCTTTTAATTGATCCACATCATTTCCAAGAACATGAAAAAAACCCGGCCCTAATTTATCATCCGAATAGAGAGTCTCATTATTGATTGATAACAAGTCGCAAAGATTTTCAATATTCCTTCCAGGCTTACGGCTCAATTTTTTCTACCATAGCTTGAATGAAATGAACTTAGGTCGTCCCTTCTCCATTATGCTCAATATAAAACCTGGAGTCTTGGTCGTTGCACTTGAACTCTCGACCCATGTTTCTTGAACGAGTTCTTCATGACTTTTTTGATATACTTTGTCTTGACCTAGTTATCGACCACATAAAAAACATGTAAAGGATCATTCGCTTGCTTGTCCTCCATTATTCTCATCGTACCCTCCCTTTTTAGAAGCATTCGACCTCCAATCTACACGTGCATTCGTCTCTGCTATATTTGATACATCGCTTCAGTGGGAAGAAATGATTGTTCCTCACCATGGATGAAGATTTTTTTCCCAAATATCATAATAACTAGAATAATTAACCTCGCTTGTTTTCGCACGAATTTTTTATTTTCTATGTTGGTTTTTCCAATATAATGGTCGTATTGTTCTCTCAATGCTTTCTCTGTCAAATTCTCTAAGGAACTTTGCCAATCTCAACGACACTTTAGTACTTGCAATGTTATGAAACCAACATCAACTCAAGAAGCAAGAACGATAAAGATACTCGAGAATGTACTAAAGTAGAAAAGCCCGAAAGAATTTTTAAAACACCCCAAAAAAGACTACAAAAACGATTTCTTCAAATCGTTTTAAACCATTCTCACAACAAGATTATTTCCCAATGATGAAATATTTGTCAACCAGTAATGAAGATAAGGCTTCTTAAAAATAACACCACAAGAATTCTGGACAACGTTTACGTTTGCTTTTCTTGAATTTTTGTAGCTTTTTCTCTAATTCTCTTTGTTCTTACTTAATCCAAAAGAAGAATCACGGGGAAAAAAAAACTAGGCAAAAGAAATGAAAATACCAACTTGGTGTACAAATCAATTATTGAATGTTTTCGGAGCAATATTGAATGTTAACAGTAATAGAAGGGAATGAATAGTCCAAGAAAAAAATAGAAACTCGGAGCCCGTTTGATGCACATTGTTTTGAAGAAAATGCTTCTTTTTGATGTGATGGATGGTGACTATGTGGTTGAAAAAGAAGGAAAAATTATTAATGTGATAAAGAAATATTATTTTATTGAAGAAGAATGTGTGGTTGAAAATGAGTAGAAGAATGAGAATGAGCATTAAAATGAGAATCGAACAGGGCTTAGAGCAAGAAAATAAACGGGAAGACGAAAACAAAACCTGATTTTTTTTGCCAAAGTTTTGATACCAGCTAACGTAACCCCATTGCAGCAGACCTGGAACCCACACGAGATGTGGTACGAACCAACCCCGAGAAATGTAAAATCGTATAAATAACCTGGACACTTTGATTTCTCAAATAATGCACCATGGTTAGAATGTTCCGAACGCACTAAAATGGACCCCTAAACAATGGTATTTGACCCTGAAAGTCGGAAATATCATCCGACCAAGATGCGCAGAATCGAAAATTGCTTTCGGATTGCGTATGCGGACAATTTTCTCTTTTAATTGATCCACATCATTCCAAGAACATGAAAACAACCCGGCCCTAATTTATCATCCGAATAGAGAGTCTCATTATTGATTGATAACAAGTCGTAAAGATTTTCAATATTCCTTCCAGGCTTACGGCTCAATTTTTTCTACCATAGCTTGAATGAAATGAACTTAGGTCGTCCCTTCTCCATTATGCTCAATATAAAACCTGGAGTCTTGGTCGTTGCACTTGAACTCTCGACCCATGTTTCTTGAACGAGTTCTTCATGACTTTTTTGATATACTTTGTCTTGACCTAGTTATCGACCACATAAAAAACATGTAAAGGATCATTCGCTTGCTTGTCCTCCATTATTCTCATCGTACCCTCCCTTTTTAGAAGCATTCGACCTTCAATCTACACGTGCATTCGTCTCTGCTATATTTGATACATCGCTTCAGTGGGAAGAAATGATTGTTCTTCACCATGGATGAAGATTTTTTTCCAAATATCATAATAACTAGAATAATTAACCTCGCTTGTTTTCGCACGAATTTTTAATTTTCTATGTTGGTTTTTCCAATATAATGGTCGTATTGTTCTCTCAATGCTTTCTCTGTCAAATTCTCTAAGGAACTTTGCCAATCTCTACGACACTTTAGTACTTGCAATGTTATGAAACCAACATCAACTCAAGAAGCAAGAACGATAAACATACTCGAGAATGTACTAAAGTAGAAAAGCCCGAAAGAATTTTTAAAACACCCCAAAAAAGACTACAAAAACGATTTCTTCAAATCGTTTTAAAAACATTCTCACAACAAGATTATTTCCCAATGATGAAATATTTGTCAACCAGTAATGAAGATAAGGGCTTCTTAAAAATAACACCACAAGAATTCTGGACAACGTTTACGTTTGCTTTTCTTGAATTTTTGTAGCTTTTTCTCTAATAATTCTCTTTGTTCTTACTTAATCCAAAAGAAGAATCACGGGGAAAAAACTAGGCAAAAGAAATGAAAATACCAACTTGGTGTACAAATCAATTATTGAATGTTTTCGGAGCAATATTGAATGTTAACAGTAATAGAAGGGAATGAATAGTCCAAGAAAAAAAATAAAACTCGGAGCCCGTTTGATGCACATTGTTTTGAAGAAAATGCTTCTTTTTGATGTGATGGATGGTGACTATGTGGTTGAAAAAAGAAGGATAAATTATTAATGTGATAAAGAAATATTATTTTATTGAAGAATGTGTGGTTGAAAATGAGTAGAAGAATGAGAATGAGCATTAAAATGAGAACCGAACAGGGCTTAGAGCAAGAAAATAAACGGGAAGACGAAAACAAAACCTGATTTTTTTTTTTGCCAGTTTTTGATACCAGCTAACGTAACCCCATTGCAGCAGACCTGGAACCCACACGAGATGTGGTACGAACCAACCCCGAGAAATGTAAAATCGTATAAATAACCTGGACACTTTGATTTCTCAAACAATGCACCATGGCTAGAATGTCCGAACGCACTAAAATGGACCCCTAAACAATGGAATTTAACCCTGAAAGTTCGAAATATCATCCGACCAAGATGCGCAGAATCGAAAATTGCTTTCGGATTGCGTATGCGGACAATTTTCTCTTTTAGTTGATCCACATCTTTCCAAGAACATGAAAAAAACCCGGCCCTAATTTATCATCCGAATAGAGAGTCTCATTATTGATTGATAACAAGTCGTAAAGATTTTCAATATTCCTTCCAGGCTTACGGCTCAATTTTTTCTACCATAGCTTGAATGAAATGAACTTAGGTCGTCCCTTCTCCATTATGCTCAATATAAAAACCTGGAGTCTTGGTCGTTGCACTTGAACTCTCGACCCATGTTTCTTGAACGAGTTCTTCATGACTTTTTTGATATACTTTGTCTTGACCTAGTTATCGACCACAAAAAAAACATGTAAAGGATCATTCGCTTGCTTGTCCTCCATTATTCTCATCGTACCCTCCCTTTTTAGAAGCATTCGACCTCCAATCTACACGTGCATTCGTCTCTGCTATATTTGATACATCGCTTCAGCGGGAAGAAATGATTGTTCCTCACCATGGATGAAGATTTTTTTCCCAAATATCATAATGACTAGAATAATTAACCTCGCTTGTTTTCTCATGAATTTTTAATTTTCTATGTTGGTTTTTCCAATATAATGGTCGTATTGTTCTCTCAATGCTTTCTCTGTCAAATTCTCTAAGGAACTTTGCCAATCTCAACGACACTTTAGTACTTGCAATGTTATGAAACCAACATCAACTCAAGAAGCAAGAACGATAAAGATACTCGAGAATGTACTAAAGTAGAAAAGCCCGAAAGAATTTTTAAAAACCCCAAAAAAAGACTACAAAAAAAACGATTTCTTCAAATCGTTTTAAACCATTCTCACAACAAGATTATTTCCCAATGATGAAATATTTGTCAACCAGTAATGAAGATAAGGCTTCTTAAAAATAACACCACAAGAATTCTGGACAACGTTTACGTTTGCTTTTCTTGAATTTTTGTAGCTTTTTCTCTAATTCTCTTTGTTCTTACTTAATCCAAAAGAAGAATCACAGGGAAAAAACTAGGCAAAAGAAATGAAAATACGTTGGTGTACAAATCAATTATTGAATGTTTTCGGAGCAATATTGAATGTTAACAGTAATAGAAGGGAATGAATAGTCCAAGAAAAAAAATATAAACTAGGAGCCCATTTGATGCACATTGTTTTGAAGAAAATGCTTCTTTTTGATGTGATGGATGGTGACTATGTGGTTGAAAAAGAAGGAAAAATTATTAATGTGATAAAGAAATATTATTTTATTGAAGAATGTGTGGTTGAAAATGAGTAGAAGAATGAGAATGAGCATTAAAATGAGAAATCGAACAGGGCTTAGAGCAAGAAAATAAACGGGAAGACGAAAACAAAACCTGATTTTTTTTTTTTGCCAAAGTTTTGATACCAGCTAACGTAACCCCATTGCAGCAGACCTGGAACCCACACGAGATGTGGTACGAACCAACCCCGAGAAATGTAAAATCGTATAAATAACCTGGACACTTTGATTTCTCAAATAATGCACCACGGTTAGAATGTTCGAACGCACTAAAATGGACCCCTAAACAATGGTATTTGACCCTGAAAGTTGGAAATATCATCCGACCAAGATGCGCAGAATCGAAAATTACTTTCGGATTGCGTATGCGGACAATTTTCTCTTTTAATTGATCCACATCATTCCAAGAACATGAAAACAACCCGGCCCTAATTTATCATCCGAATAGAGAGTCTCATTATTGATTGATAACAAGTCGTAAAGATTTTCAATATTCCTTCCAGGCTTACGGCTCAATTTTTTCTACCATAGCTTGAATGAAATGAACTTAGGTCGTCCCTTCTCCATTATGCTCAATATGAAACCTGGAGTCTTGGTCGTTGCACTTGAACTCTCGACCCATGTTTCTTGAACGAGTTCTTCATGATGACTTTTTTGATATACTTTGTCTTGACCTAGTTATCGACCACATAAAAAACATGTAAAGGATCATTCGCTTGCTTGTCCTCCATTATTCTCATCGTACCCTCCCTTTTTAGAAGCATTCGACCTCCAATCTACACGTGCATTCGTCTCTGCTATATTTGATACATCGCTTCAGTGGGAAGAAATGATTGTTCCTCACCATGGATGAAGATTTTTTTTCCCAAATATCATAATAACTAGAATAATTAACCTCGCTTGTTTTCGCACGAATTTTTTATTTTCTATGTTGGTTTTTCCAATATAATGGTCGTATTGTTCTCTCAATGCTTTCTCTGTCAAATTCTCTAAGGAACTTTGCCAATCTCAACGACACTTTAGTACTTGCAATGTTATGAAACCAACATCGACTCAAGAAGCAAGAACGATAAAGATACTCGAGAATGTACTAAAGTAGAAAAGCCCGAAAGAATTTTTAAAACACCCCAAAAAAACAACAAAAACGATTTCTTCAAATCGTTTTAAACCATTCTCACAACAAGATTATTTCCCAATGATGAAATATTTGTCAACCAGTAATGAAGATAAGGCTTCTTAAAAATAACACCACAAGAATTCTGGACAACGTTTACGTTTGCTTTTCTTGAATTTTTGTAGCTTTTTCTCTAATTCTCTTTGTTCTTACTTAATCCAAAAGAAGAATCACAGGGAAAAAACTAGGCAAAAGAAATGAAAATACGTTGGTGTACAAATCAATTATTGAATGTTTTCGGAGCAATATTGAATGTTAACAGTAATAGAAGGGAATGAATAGTCCAAGAAAAAAAATAGAAACTAGGAGCCCGTTTGATGCACATTGTTTTGAAGAAAATGCTTCTTTTTGATGTGATGGATGGTGACTATGTGGTTGAAAAAGAAGGAAAAATTATTAATGTGATAAAGAAATATTGTTTTATTGAAGAATGTGTGGTTGAAAATGAGTAGAAGAATGAGAATGAGCATTATTAAAATGAGAATCGAACAGGGCTTAGAGCAAGAAAATAAACGGGAAGACGAAAACAAAACCTGATTTTTTTGCCAAAGTTTTGATACCAGCTAACGTAACCCCATTGCAGCAGACCTGGAACCCACACGAGATGTGGTACGAACCAACCCCGAGAAATGTAAAATCGTATAAATAACCTGGACACTTTGATTTCTCAAAATAATGCACCACGGCTAGAATGTCCGAACGCACTAAAATGGACCCCTAAACAATGGTATTTGACCCTGAAAGTCGGAAATATCATCCGACCAAGATGCGCAGAATCGAAAATTGCTTTCGGATTGCGTATGCGGACAATTTTCTCTTTTAATTGATCCACATCATTCCAAGAACATGAAAACAACCCGGCCCTAATTTATCATCCGAATAGAGAGTCTCATTATTGATTGATAACAAGTCGCAAAGATTTTCAATATTCCTTCCAGGCTTACGAATCAATTTTTTCTACCATAGCTTGAATGAAATGAACTTAGGTCGTCCCTTCTCCATTATGCTCAATATAAAACCTGGAGTCTTGGTCGTTGCACTTGAACTCTCGACCCATGTTTCTTGAACGAGTTCTTCCTGAATTTTTTTGATATACTTTGTGTTGACCTAGTTATCGACCACATAAAAAACATGTAAAGGATCATTCGCTTGCTTGTCTTCCATTATTCTCATCGTACCCTCCCTTTTTAGAAGCATTCGACCTCCAATCTACACGTGCATTCGTCTCTGCTATATTTGATACATCGCTTCAGTGGGAAGAAATGATTGTTCCTCATCATGGATGAAGATTTTTTTTCCCAAATATCATAATAACTAGAATAATTAACCTCGCTTGTTTTCGCACGAATTTTTTAATTCTATATGTTGGCTTTTCCAATATAATGGTCGTATTGTTCTCTCAGTGCTTTCTCTGTCAAATTCTCTAAGCAACTTTGCCAATCTCAACGACACTTTAGTACTTGCAATGTTATGAAACCAACATCAACTCAAGAAGCAAGAACGATAAACATACTCGAGAATGTACTAAAGTAGAAAAGCTCGAAAGAATTTTTAAAACACCCCAAAAAAAGACTACAAAAAAAACGATTTCTTCAAATCGTTTTAAACCATTCTCACAACAAGATTATTTCCCAATGATGAAATATTTGTCAACCAGTAATGAAGATAAGGTTTCTTAAAAATAACACCACAAGAATTCTGGACAACGTTTACGTTTGCTTTTCTTGAATTTTTGTAGCTTTTTCTCTAATAATTCTCTTTGTTCTTACTTAATCCAAAAGAAGAATCACGGGGAAAAAACTAGGCAAAAGAAATGAAAATACGCTGGTGTTCAAATCAATTATTGAATGTTTTCGGAGCAATATTGAATGTTAACAGTAATAGAAGGGAATGAATAGTCCAAGAAAAAAAATATAAACTAGGAGCCCGTTTGATGCACATTGTTTTGAAGAAAATGCTTCTTTTTTGATGTGATGGATGGTGACTATGTGGTTGAAAAAGAAGGAAAAATTATTAATGTGATAAAGAAATATTATTTTATTGAAGAATGTGTGGTTGAAAATGAGTAGAAGAATGAGAATGAGCATTAAAATGAGAATCGAACAGGGCTTAGAGCAAGAAAATAAACGGGAAGACGAAAACAAAACCTGATTTTTTTTTGCCAAAGTTTTGATACCAGCTAACGTAACCCCATTGCAGCAGACCTGGAACCCACACGAGATGTGGTACGAACCAACCCCGAGAAATGTAAAATCGTAAAAATAACCTGGACACTTTGATTTCTCAAATAATGCACCATGGCTAGAATGTCCGAACGCACTAAAATGGACCCCTAAACAATGGAATTTAACCCTGAAAGTTCGAAATATCATCCGACCAAGATGCGCAGAATCGAAAATTACTTTCGGATTGCGTATGCGGACAATTTTCTCTTTTAGTTGATCCACATCTTTCCAAGAACATGAAAACAACCCGGCCCTAATTTATCATCCGAATAGAGAGTCTCATTATTGATTGATAACAAGTCGTAAAGATTTTCAATATTCCTTCCAGGCTTACGGCTCCGTTTTTTCTACCATAGCTTGAATGAAATGAACTTAGGTCGTCCCTTCTCCATTATGCTCAATATAAAACCTGGAGTCTTGGTCGTTGCACTTGAACTCTCGACCCATGTTTCTTGAACGAGTTCTTCATGACTTTTTTGATATACTTTGTCTTGACCTAGTTATCGACCACATAAAAAACATGTAAAGGATCATTCGCTTGCTTGTCCTCCATTATTCTCATCGTACCCTCCCTTTTTAGAAGCATTCGACCTCCAATCTACACGTGCATTCGTCTCTGCTATATTTGATACATCGCTTCAGTGGGAAGAAATGATTGTTCTTCACCATGGATGAAGATTTTTTTTCCCAATATCATCATAATAACTAGAATAATTAACCTCGCTTGTTTTCGCACGAATTTTTAATTTTCTATGTTGGCTTTTCCAATATAATGGTCGTATTGTTCTCTCAATGCTTTCTCTGTCAAATTCTCTAAGCAACTTTGCCAATCTCAACGACACTTTAGTACTTGCAATGTTATGAAACCAACATCAACTCAAGAAGCAAGAACGATAAACATACTCGAGAATGTACTAAAGTAGAAAAGCTCGAAAGAATTTTTAAAACACCCCAAAAAAGACTACAAAAACGATTTCTTCAAATCGTTTTAAACCATTCTCACAACAAGATTATTTCCCAATGATGAAATATTTGTCAACCAGTAATGAAGATAAGGTTTCTTAAAAATAACACCACAAGAATTCTGGACAACGTTTACGTCTGCTTTTCTTGAATTTTTGTAGCTTTTTCTCTAATAATTCTCTTTGTTCTTACTTAATCCAAAAGAAGAATCACGGGGAAAAAACTAGGCAAAAGAAATGAAAATACCAACTTGGTGTACAAATCAATTATTGAATGTTTTCGGAGCAATATTGAATGTTAACAGTAATAGAAGGGAATGAATAGTCCAAGAAAAAAATAGAAACTCGGAGCCCGTTTGATGCACATTGTTTTGAAGAAAATGCTTCTTTTTGATGTGATGGATGGTGACTATGTGGTTGAAAAAGAAGGATAAATTATTAATGTGATAAAGAAATATTATTTTATTGAAGAATGTGTGGTTGAAAATGAGTAGAAGAATGAGAATGAGCATTAAAATGAGAATCGAACAGGGCTTAGAGCAAGAAAATAAACGGGAAGACGAAAACAAAACCTGATTTTTTTGCCAAAGTTTTGATACCAGCTAACGTAACCCCATTGCAGCAGACCTGGAACCCACACGAGATGTGGTACGAACCAACCCCGAGAAATGTAAAATCGTATAAATAACCTGGACACTTTGATTTCTCAAACAATGCACCACGGCTAGAATGTCCGAACGCACTAAAATGGACCCCTAAACAATGGAATTTAACCCTGAAAGTTCGAAATATCATCCGACCAAGATGCGCAGAATCGAAAATTACTTTCGGATTGCGTATGCGGACAATTTTCTCTTTTAGTTGATCCACATCTTTCCAAGAACATGAAAACAACCCGGCCCTAATTTATCATCCGAATAGAGAGTCTCATTATTGATTGATAACAAGTCGTAAAGATTTTCAATATTCCTTCCAGGCTTACGGCTCAGTTTTTTCTACCATAGCTTGAATGAAATGAACTTAGGTCGTCCCTTCTCCATTATGCTCAATATGAAACCTGGAGTCTTGGTCGTTGCACTTGAACTCTCGACCCATGTTTCTTGAACGAGTTCTTCATGACTTTTTTGATATACTTTGTCTTGACCTAGTTATCGACCACATAAAAAACATGTAAAGGATCATTCGCTTGCTTGTCTTCCATTATTCTCATCGTACCCTCCCTTTTTAGAAGCATTCGACCTCCAATCTACACGTGCATTCGTCTCTGCTATATTTGATACATCGCTTCAGTGGGAAGAAATGATTGTTCCTCATCATGGATGAAGATTTTTTTTCCCAAATATCATAATAACTAGAATAATTAACCTCGCTTGTTTTCGCACGAATTTTTTATTTTCTATGTTGGCTTTACCAATATAATGGTCGTATTGTTCTCTCAATGCTTTCTCTGTCAAATTCTCTAAGCAACTTTGCCAATCTCTACGACACTTTAGTACTTGCAATGTTATGAAACCAACATCAACTCAAGAAGCAAGAACGATAAACATACTCGAGAATGTACTAAAGTAGAAAAGCCCGAAAGAATTTTTAAAACACCCCAAAAAAACTACACAAAAACGATTTCTTCAAATCGTTTTAAACCATTCTCACAACAAGATTATTTCCCAATGATGAAATATTTGTCAACCAGTAATGAAGATAAGGTTTCTTAAAAATAACACCACAAGAATTCTGGACAACGTTTACGTCTGCTTTTCTTGAATTTTTGTAGCTTTTTCTCTAATAATTCTCTTTGTTCTTACTTAATCCAAAAGAAGAATCACGGGGAAAAAACTAGGCAAAAGAAATGAAAATACCAACTTGGTGTACAAATCAATTATTGAATGTTTTCGGAGCAATATTGAATGTTAACAGTAATAGAAGGGAATGAATAGTCCAAGAAAAAAATAGAAACTCGGAGCCCGTTTGATGCACATTGTTTTGAAGAAAATGCTACTTTTTGATGTGATGGATGGTGACTATGTGGTTGAAAAAGAAGGATAAATTATTAATGTGATAAAGAAATATTATTTTATTGAAGAATGTGTGGTTGAAAATGAGTAGAAGAATGAGAATGAGCA